>WBMV01007941.1:354186-575973 GCA_013396655.1 Campylorhamphus procurvoides
CCGGCCGGGCCGGGCCGGGAGCGGCCCGGGGGCGCGGAGAGGCCGGGGAGGTGCCCTGTCCTCCTGCCCTTCTGCCCTGCCCTCCTGTCCTGCCTTCCTGCCCTTCTGTCCTCTCCTCCTGCCCTGCCCTCCTGCCTTTTTGTCCCATCCTGCCCCTCTGTCCTGCCTTCCTGCCCTTCTGTCCCGTCCTGCCCTCCTGCCCTGCCCTTCTGCAGCCGACACAGCCGGGCTCGGGGAATGCCGTGTCTCACTCCACAGCAGCCCCACCGGCTTTATTCATAGGGGGTAGGACGATCGCCGAGGTTGGAGGGGATCCTTTGGGATCAAAATCCAAGCATCACCAACCCAGTGCTGCTGCTGTGGGCACTAAACCCACATGGCCCAGCGCCACATCCAGGCACCTCTCAGACACCTCCAGGGACGGTGACTCCACAACTCCCAGGGCATTCCAAAGCCAAACTACCCAAACAGTGAAACATTTTTTCCTAATACCTAATCTGAGTCCCCCCTGTCTCCCCTAAAGCCGATTTTCTCTCGTGCTCTCCCTGCAGAGACCGGCCCCCACCTTGCTACAGCCTGCCTTCAGATGGTTGAATTCTTCTAAAGAAACACCTCTTTGCGATGCTGTTCCCTCGAAAGGTTGGCAGATGTTCTTTGGGTCACTTATTTCCACACTTTACACCAAAACTTGTGGGGTGCTCCCCGCACTGAGCTAAAACCAGGCTCCAAAGCCTCGGTGTCACCCAGGGGCTCCCTTTCTACCAAAGTTATCCCAATCCTGGACGTACACCAAGCTTTGCAGGATGAGCACCTAAGAGCACAGGCCCTTACGCCAGCCTGCCAGGTGATTTCGTGTCAAAGTGGGGGTGGTATGAGTGGTGTGGAGAATGCAGGTGTGAGTACAGATTCCCTGGTAACCTGCAGTGCATCTCTCAGTACTTCTCCAACTTTCCTTGTCAGGGTCAGCTTCCAGTCCTGGCCACTCACCCAACCCCTGGCAGAGGATTAAGTGCAGCTCACTTAGATTCTTTTGTCTGTTTTCAACAATGTTATAAGATAATTACTTTCCCTCCCTTAACATTATTTTTTTAAAAAGAAATCTGTATTAGATTTAGCAGTTTCCCGATTTTCATAGGAATTTGATTAATGTGCGACATTAGGTTAGATTACCCTTGTTGTTTTAATGCTCCAAGTAATGATTTTCTGGGTTCATGAGCAACAGAGCTCATAATCTGTAGTGATCATTTTCTGTCTGATTTGTGGTCACTTTCCATGCACGTGTTCCTGTGTACAGCTATTTTGGTTGCTATATAAACCAAATTATTTTGTCAATATATTGACTGCACTGAGAATAATCTGAAATTTTTTGCATCTGTTTCTTCTTTTGTCTTCTGATGTGCTACCACTGCATCACTAAGAAATTTTAGTATCTTGTCCTGTGGTAGAAAGAATCTCAGCAGCCTGGCTAAAAGGAACAGATCCAGCAATTACAAAACTCACTAAGAAATATATGAGGCAGCACTTACACTGCAGAATGCTTACCATCAGTTCCGATAACACAAGTGGCAAAAAAATGTTTGGTGGGGCTGAAAAGTGTGGTTTTAAAAGTATGTTTGCAAAGCTATCATAAAAAGCAGGCAAGGAAATGTCTTTTATTAGCTGACTTTGAAAATATTTGTGTAACTCTGTTTGCATCACTGTACATGTCCATATATTTCTGTTTTTTTCAGAATGATCTCAAGGTCACTCAGAGCTCCTGGGAACTTAAGCTGTATTATTCTAGTAAATTATTTCAGTCTTCTAAATCCAATTTAAGTATAAACACAGTTTCCATGCACAGCAGGTTTACAGTATCTCTGTTTGCTTATGTTAAAAGTTACCGGCTACCCAGGTCGGTTCAGCCAGTCAGATTGCCCTCTTCAATAAACATTCTGACACCACTTTCAGGTTTAGAGTGTGTGTGTGTTTTGGGGAACGTGTCATACTGTGTGATGGATTGCTTATTCCATTCCTAGTTTTAGGTGGGAAGCTTTTGGGGTTGTGATGTGTCACAGGCCTGATCTCGTTAATGTACCTGGAGTGCAGTGTCACAGGAAAGCACATTTTGGGGTTCTCTGGTGTTGCAATTGTAAATGAAAGTTGTCAATTTCTTTGTTGGAAGATCTTCTTTGTGAATGTACCAGCTGAACTAAGGATTTAACGGGCTGAGGTTGAGGAGCTGCCTCAGTGTTCCCATTTTACAGGTGAAATCTGAGCAAGAAAATAAAGAGGAAAAATATGTCCTGCATAGTGGGACTAGCATTCAGCACCTGGTCCTGAATTCCATTACAGTTCTTCATTAAATCAACTCTACCTAACCTATGCAGCAAGTGGCTTTGCATTTGCTAGTCCAAGAACAATCCCAAGAAATAAATTCCCCTCAGCCCCCACTTATTCAGATGGATAATAATAAAGGGGGAAAACTTTTGGATGGGTGAGAGACACTCCTTTCCTGTTCCCTTTCATTGCTTTTGTGCAATGCCTGTGCTGACTGGAATAGAGATTCCAACCTGGCTCTAAGTGCACTGGCTTCACAGCAGTAATTAGGAGATGGTACAATGCAGAGATTCTGCTCAGCAGTTCAACTCAGGGCTTGGGAGAGCTCTGTTCCCATACGAGGTCCCACCAGGGGATGTGCCCACCGTGCACACACCACTTTTTCTGGAGTAACTTGATTCCAAAGGACATGGAGAGACTAGGCATATTTGATCAGTCAGAGTGCTGCCCCAGCTGCTCTGTTGGGTGTTACTTGACATCCCTATATGTCTGCTCCTTTTTAAAGGAGCAGTACTAGTGGTAGTGGTCCTCCAGAAACTTGGGAAGACAGGCATCCATAATTCCAGAGCGTCCAAGGACTGAGTTCACATCTATCACTTTCCATGAGATGGTTCCGATACTTTGAAGTTTAAGCCTGTGTTTAACTGCTTGCAAAATCTTTTGGGTTTGTTTAGCACTACACCAGTAAGTATCATTTACATTTCTATGATGCTCTCCCTAAATCATCAGTTCCCAAACTTCTTATGTCCTGGATTACTCTTTTCTATCACAGTTTCTTTGCAAGAGCGCTATCCGGATTTACCATTGCACTCCTAATTGAAATGGCTACTGATGATATCCTTCCACAAACCAACTGCCTCATCCCATCACGTCTTCCTTGTGAAGTGTTACTGTTAATTTGACTCCCAGAAACCAGGAGTGTGTAAGAATGACAGGTTGCCTTTAATTACCTTCAATACATTCCTTTATCCCCCTTCGCAGTGGCTTCTGAATTATATGTTTTCTTGCCTTTTAAAATAACAGATACAAGGATGTGAATGCTGCTATGAGTGGTTTGCTCCAGTTCTTTGGTTTCCTGGAGCTGCTGGTCTCCTGTTGTAAAATACTAAAATCCAAATGTTTCACCCACACAGGCTGTAATGGCTCGGAGAACAGTTGGTGTAACAGTGTGATAAATAACCTAAGAAAGCAAAAAGCTGAGTAGAAGTTTGTTTCTTTCCTGAAAAGGAAGATAGCAGAGTATGTCAGTAAGCAGAGGGAGAAAAAGAACTGTCCTGTCTGGAGCTGTAGAGTCTTTGGAAAAGATTTGCAGGGATTTTTTACCAAAAAATGAAATGTTAACATTAGCGTTGAAAAGGAATTCTTTCTGCAGGGTAAGGTTCTTTGTTTAACAGACTTCTCTTTCCTTCAAAGCACTGTTTGCTCTGTGTTACTTCGTGAGGAACTTTTATTACCAGCAAAGTACCCAAACATTATTTTCTGTCGCTCTTTTAAAAAATCCCCTTGAGCTTGATGTTTCCGCCGGCATAGTCCTTCCCTTCCCCTTGCAGCTACGCAGTCCTTGGGCATTCAGTCGGCAGAGGCTCAGGTTGCATCCTCATTAGAGTTTGTTTTATTGCTGTTTGCTTTGGGACACAACCGGGAATGTTTCCGTCACAAGCCTGGTGTACTGCCCTTCTGCTCGTGGTGGCTCCAGGAGCCAAGCACTCCCTTCCACCTCCTCCTGCATGCAGGCTTACCGAGGGTGGACACCCAGGAATGTCCCTTGCAGTTCATCCCTCTAGAGCTTAGCAAGGTGCCTGAGCTGTTGGGTTCATTCATGCACAGTTAGAGAGTACAATTTCCATAGAGATTTTTGTGCGTGAGTGTCTGCATGTGCTTTTAATCTCTCTCAATCCCTGCCAGACTCACTTTGGTCTTTGACATGCCATGGCTCATGAACAAAAAATCATCAAGTCCTGAGCCTTTCTTATCTCCAGAGGACTCCTCTATACATTGCAGAGTATCATTACTTTCTTATATCTTTTGATAGTTGTGAGTAGTTATGGTAGTAGTAACAGTAGTTACTGAGAGACTTCAAGTATGAAAGAGTCAGGCACACTGACTTGCAATTCAGCTTTCATTTTTAAAATGCAATTTCTAGCCCTCAAGGCTGCAGGAGATAAAGCCAGGAAATTAAACGATGGAAATGTATGTTTTGTGAGCTGTTAAGCACAGGTCCTGTGTAAAGGTGATGCCACATATTTGGTAGGAAGGCTTTGCTGCTGGGGTGACAGGTAACCTGAATCCTCAACTCTGGGCAGCAGAAGCCAAGGGACACTGGCTGACCCAGGATCCAGCTGTGTGCCCGGTTCAGCTCCATCCAGCAGCAGATGGCTTGGGATGCCAGGCAAGCCATTTTGTTCTGCCTGGAAGCTGCTCCCAGAACTTCCTCCACCTCCTCAGTTCCCCAGGCCACATGCAGTTTTTGTTAAGGTCATATGAGGTATCAGGACATGTTGGACACCTTTACTGTACAGGCTTAGTGAGAAAGGTGGATGAAAGTGTCCAAAATCCAGCATATTTTGTAAACTCATGCTGGGAATCCTTACGGTTGACAGCATGAAGTCTTATCCTCTTCATGTGGGTCATCCGTGCATTGCCACAGAGACATTAGTTTTGAGCGCCTTTCAGGGGTTCAGATGTATGTTCTTTCCATAATGAAGTGGCTGTTGTGAAGTTTGCCTTCTAAAGTTTACCCCTTAGGCCCCTGAGGAAAAGCAAGCCTGAAGCTGCCAATATCTAACTTTTAATTATTATTCAGTTCTGGGGCATAACCACCCTGGTTACATTCATGAAAGCCAGAAATTGTGCTTATGCAATTCTTTTGGCATTGTAAATAGAGCCTTAGATGAATTTGTTTTGATTTTAGTAGTAACTTTTCTGAGAGGTGACTTTTTTATTTTTAAATAAATTATGTTTCAGTTACAAAATACAAAATTAGATGTCTGCACTGCAGTATATAACATTATGTTGCAACAATTTTATTCACCATCAATTGGTCCAGAGCTGCTTTAATCCCATGAATAGCCTCAGTCTGAAGAACTTGAAGCAATTATTCATGTATGGGTTTGCAGAACTGGGTTTGTAAGGACTCACAGCATGAGCAAGACAGGCATGGTGTGTGGTATTGCTGATGTGCACCACAGTAAGTTAGGGGAATATTTCAGTTTGTTTCCCTTAGATGTTGCCATTAGCTCCTCCTTGTTTTCAGAAACCCAAAGGGTGTCTATCTTAATGAGAGCAACCATCTTGATCTTTACGTTGTGAAGTCAAGTACTGTCTCATGACTGTAGTAGAAAACTCACCTGTGTCTGGCAGAGCAGTGTGATTTCCCAGGAGAACTGAAACGAATCCATCCGCCTTGTCAAATGAAGGTCTGATAAAAAGCTCTTTTTTTAGTGCATGTCATCATTAAAAGCCTTGAACTAAATATGGTAAGGAAAAAAATTAAAGATATTCAGTATAAATATAGATATCTATATCATGACATGTAAAATTGATCTTTCTAAAAATAGTGAAGGGGAAAAGCTCTTCGACATAAATATGTAGCTAATATGTCAAATAGTTCTTAAGTTATTCACAATGTAGTATGAGAAGTTGCAATATGGTATAAAATAGAGGAAAGGAGGTGAGAACCTGGGAAGTAAATTCTCATTTCTAGCTTTTCAGCTGGGGGAAGAACAAACACACTGTGAAAAAAATAAGAAACAATATGCATGCAAAATTTAGATACTGTTATATTATTTTAATTACTATCCAACAAATGTTGCCTACAGCTAAAAGAGTAAAAATGATTAGAGGGAAGGCTTTGATTTTTCAATAAACTTCTCTCTGATGAGGGAAAAAAGAAAGTGATAACACCATGTTGTTTGTATTATAGCACCATGTAGAACTAATATTTAGATCTCATATTCTGGAAACTGTTCAAATACAGGTAGAAAAATGGTGTCTTTTCACAAAAAAAGCAGCAAACTAATTCATGCAAAAGAACAAACAAGACGAACCTACAATAATAAGGAACAGCTGAAGAAGAGTAAAAGATCAAGAAGAATCTTCTTTTGTTTGCCACATATGTATGCAATAGAGCTGGAAGGAGAAAAGTATTTTGATTTCTCGGGAAGCCTTGATGTTCCAATAGTTTGAAATTGCCTGTAAAAAGGACTGGAGCCTGAGTTGTTGGATACTTGAATGTTGGCCGTGGCTGTAGCTGAGCTCCCCAGTCACCATGACACCGTGCTATGCCTGGTAGCCTGCCCTGGACTGTAGGCATTATAAGCCCAAGGGTCCTTAATCTTCAGGCAGTTTTGTTGAAGCTGTGGGAACTGGAAGCCCTGGTCCTCAGGAGAGGACCATCTGGGCTGCTCAGAAGCTGGGGCTGGCATAGCTCCAGTGGAAGCCTGCCTGTTTTCTGAAGGAATCTAATTGAATACTTGTCTGCATGAAATCTTTTTGTTTGGTAAATTGAGACATTCCAAAGAAAAAGTGTAGATGTTTTTTTTTCCACCAGATGTGGGGAGCAGGTATCTGACTTCTATTTTGACACATTTAAATATAAATATATGTGTATGTGATTTATGTGATAGAAAGGTAAAGAGACACAACTGGCCATTTTCCTGCCTCCTCTTCACTAGGCATACTATATTATTTTCATATTTATTTCTATTGCACCAATAGTTAGGAATCCAGAACTTTATTGTGCTCATTGGTATCAAATCACAGAACAAAACAGCTTAAATGCTTTAGTGAGATTCTTGTGGTTTAGAAGTGAGTTGGAGGAGAGCTCAGAGGAAGGACAGGGTAAGTGCTCCACAAGTTACTTCAAGGGGTTGTAACTTTTCATCAAAAAAGTGTGTGATTGAAGGACAGCATGGACAGTGATTCCAGGAACACTGTGGCAGCATAGGTTGTGGGCTGGAGATATGGAGCAGCAGGATTTCATTATCAGTGGCTTGAAGTCAGGAAGCAATACAATGGTTGGACTGACTGAATTGAGGTGATTTAGCAAGTAACCTGCAAGTAGTTGAGCTGATCTGTTGTTGAGAACTCACTGGAATGTCAGTGTTTGGGTCTTTAAAATGTTGGGTCTCCAAGAGATTGGGTCTCCATAAAAATATAAGTTCTGGAAAAACAAAATCCAAGGCATTTTGTATTGGACTCTCAAAACTGTTGGCATTGACATTTCCTAACTTATGAGTGCTTGACTTTGAAACCTTGACAATTTTTTTTTTAATAAATGTTCTGCATACTTAGACAATTTCAGTTATTTGGTTATAGTTCAGGAAAAAAAAAATAACCACAAAAATCAACCTTCCTCCTCTTTCCTATTTGTGAACCATCTTGTTGGATTTGTTATTTTGCACTGTGTTCTTGGAGGCTGCAGAGAAGGTTTCCAGAGCATTTCAATGGGAAATCTGGGCATTACTATGCTCTCAGTGAAACTGAGCCCAGGGATATCCAACCCTAATAATTTCTGTTGATCTCCTGGAGCAGCCTATTCTCAGTTTACTTTTGCAATACTCCCTCTCTTAATGCCTCTTCCTTGCCTGCAGTCACCTCATTAGAGAGCCTACAGAGTGGAAGAGGTGGATGTGTTTAATGTTGACAGGAGTCAAGAGAAAAGGAAAGACACTGCTTGTTTGGCCACCTGCTCCTGCTTGAGGATGTTGCACCTCAGCTGAACGAGACAGACAAGGCTTGGGGCATTAGGGGTACGAAGTTGGTTGGTGCTGTGCAGAGGTTGTCACTGCTTTTAAGTTGATAGGGGGCTACTCACTGCATTGCCTTTTTGCCTAGATTAAATCTGAGATTCTCATAACAAAGCAGACTGTATGAACAAAACACCCTCCTCCATCAATATCAGGAATTATATATTTTTTTTAACTAAAATGCTCTACAGTTCTCTACTCAGTATTTTAAAGATATGCAATCCATGTAGGCTAATATATCTGCATGAGAGGTTGTCCTGACTTAGAGCCAATTTTTGGCAGAGACAATAGAACAGACTCACCAACAGGTGGTTCTCATCACTGAATATATAATGCTGTGTGTATGCATGTTAGCCCCTTGCCTAACGCCCTGATGCTGTAGAGAAGGCAGTTCTCTTTGGACACAGGTTGGGATGCATTTGCTGGAGAAGGTAACTAAGTATTTCCTTCACTGAGGCATCCCACTTGGTACCTGTATAAATATCTCCAGGCAAGCAGATATACCAATAGCACATAATCTGTCGCTGCTAAGGACAGCATTGCTGTTCTGTGTACATAAGAAAGGGAAACATGTTTATGTGGATGTTCTGTTCTTCATCCATGTGTGACCAAATTCTAATCTCTTTCAGTGTGCCATAAATCCAGAATAACTAACTGAAGTCAGTGCAGTTCCTGGGGATTTGTGCTACTAGAAATGAGAACAGAATGGAGAATTTTTTTTTTCTCTCTCTCCTAATAGTGAGAAGAAAAGCTGGATTGTCAGCCTGGCTATACTTCTTTGCTTTGCTGACACTGTCATAAAATAGGCATAATTTAAACATTCTTTATTTTTTTATATTTGGAATATAACAGGAGGAGAGCCTTGATGGCTTTTTATTTTAGAGAAATATAAACATTAAAGTAATTTTTCTTTTACACGTGAGTTAGGAAGCATAATTTACTTGAAAGGACCCTATTATATACTCAGTCCTGTATTTGTTTATCTAATTGAGTAGAAGAGCATTTACTGCAGTTTCAAAGTTAAGCCAATAAACATTTGTCTTTGTATTGCAGCAGCATGTTTGACAATTGGGTTGGGCAACACCCATTTTAACTTGGGTTTATTTTATAGTAGTGACAAAGCAAAACTCCAAGTTCATTTTCACTCCCTTGCTTGCACTTTTTACACAACTTGGGTATTTGGCAAAAAATGCTGAAAGCCTTTCTTACAAGTTGCCTGTGTTACTTACATCATCCTTGTTCCTATCATCATTAGGTTGTCTCAAAAATCTACATTTTCTTTCACATATCACTGAATAATCTTGTTGTGTGCAACAAGACATAGAGATGGGATTTTAAATGAATCTACGTTTATAATTCCTTTAAAAATCAAGAGGAAAGCAGTGGAAGACAAACTGAACCTTTTTCTCGTATGTGCCATGCTCACACCAAAACATCTGTCCATCAACTCTACTTCCTTCAAGTCCGGTAACACCATGATTATAGGAGTGCTTAAAAAGCCTTTATTTTCACTGTTGGTTAGAAGATGCTGTTGGCATTCTGAAACATAAAAATACTTAAGATTGCTGTATTTTTTTTTCTCTATAAATGGCATTCTGGATTGTGCTGCCTGTATCAAATAGCTCCTGGAACATCCCTCCTAATCAGTTCCTTTTGGGAGCAGGATCGTCGGGCTCGTTCTGAAGCTGTGCCAGTGCCAGCAGTGAATGGGGACTACAGATGAGAGCTTTGTTACAGAAGCATGAGATCAATTCACCATTCCGAGCCATGTAGTAAATGCATTCCTGACTGAATGTTACATCGTTTTTATTTTCCTGGGACAGCATTGCTCTGTGTCTCCTCTCTGAAAGAGCTATGTTCATTAGATACAGGAAGTCCTGCTAATCGTCCATAACGCTACATTAACAGCTGCTGGTAGGTCTTTGAATGCCCAATGATCAGGAGAGAGTTTGCAAAAGATTTGCTACTTCTTTGCTGTGATTGTTTTCTTCAGCATGCTTCAGAATCCGAAGTTCTGTAAAAAAAAGGGCAGTTAATCCTTAGGATTGTGAGGAAAACTTTTAAAGCATGCACCAGATGGAAATCAATGCAGTAGTGTCTTGCAGGCAGACAGATAGGCTGAGAAGAAATCTGAAGGATGTTACGATTTGGATTAAAAGAAAAAGAGCTGCAAAGCAGTCGTGCAACTTAGATATCATCAGTACAGTACAGGGAATCTGCAAGTCTGCTGTGAGCTCTGTCTCATTTCACATCATTGATAGCTTTGTTTTTGCCAGTGGCTCAAGATAAACCCAATTTTCTCTCCTGTTGATTTGTGTTCCCTTTCTTTTGTATAGACAATTTCCATTACTTCCTTTGGCAGTGCACCCAATAGCTGACTCAGGAACAGAGCTGACCAGAACAAAACAAAAAATATTTCCAGTCTATAGACAATAAATTTATATTTTCTCCCCTTGTTTTCTGCACATTTTCTCACAACAAGGAAAAAAAAAAGAGAAACTAACATGACTAATGAATGGTGAGGTGTTTGATTTGAACTGTTTTGACATATATGAAACCCTTATGTCGGAGTTGATAAGCTTAGTGACTGCTTTATGTATAGTGAAGTCTTCAGCAATCTGTCCTGGATGCCAGTGGTTACTTCTTAGTTCCAGCCTGGGATCTCTGACACTTCACTGTAGCTGAGATATAGTGGGATTTCTACAGATTATTCTCCAGAACAATCTATTGTTCATGTTGCCAGGAGTCCTGCATGTTCAGCTCCAATCCAGTTTATAGGACAAACTCTCTACTGACAGTATTGCTGCTTTTAGTAGAGGAAATATTAATCCAACACCCTCCTGGTCATGGTAAAATAAATCCTAAGGTGGTTTACAGTGTTTAGGAGCCAAGTACATAGTAAATCACATCTTGTACCCTTGAATCCAGATGATTCCTCAATGTCAGCAGTGAACAGGGGAGGTGATTTCAGGGAGCTGGATATTCCATGTGCAGAGGTGATGTGGGCCAAAAGCACATGAAAGCACCTTAATTCCTGGTCCTTCCAACACAGGAAAATGCAAATAACCATAACAACCTGCTCAGGAGTGAGAGCTCTGCCAAATGAATAGCACAGAGCTTATAGCTGCTGCTAGATGAAGCAGCTAGGCAGCTGGTATCTGTGGATGCTGTGGAGGGAACTGGCCTAAGAGATGACAAAGCTAAAACAGTAATCATCAAAAAAATGCCTGCCTGATGGATGTAGGTATTTGCATACAGCACCTTGCAACACACCTAGCTAGGTGCCTCGCAGCTCTAGGTTGTTGATACTCTGCAAGACCATACATGGTACCATTTTCTTTAATAGTAGTAATTAGTGGGCCAGTAGAATAAACAATGATTTTGTGAAAACGAGGACTGATCCATTCATGGATGGATCTGGGACAAAGATTGTATCCTGTACTTGTCATCAGTCAATGCCCTCCTCAAAATTTTTAGTGTCCAGTATATATTTTGCCAGAGATCCTTACAACAAATCATTTGTTTAAGTACATGAGCTGCATTTCACAGGTGCCCTGGGCAGTCAGTAATACCTGCTGTATATTCTAGTGCAGGCAGGCAGAAGAGCAGGTCCCAGAATCTGCTCGTGAAAAACAATTGCAGTTATCATTGTGTCCCTCATTTTTGCCTGATTCACCCTTGCAGGGAGGTGCTGTATGACACTGCAATAGTCAGTATTAGCAGTAGGAGGCTGCAGCAAGGCAGCTTCAATAGAGAAGTTAAGATGTGTGTTTCCAAGAGTGGGCATCATTCACCGCTGGAGCGCAAGTTCCAAGGGAAACCATCTCATGGTGGCTGATAGTTAATACGAGATTTTTTAGTAGTTCATAGACAAGTTGATAGATTCCATCAAGTTTCAGCTGTTATGGACTGTTTAATGCAAGGCAAGTAGGGATTTATGTGGGAAGAAGTGCATGGCAGAAAACACGTTGGTTCTAGTCCTCCACTACCTCCTGTTTCCTCTTCCCTGGTGTCCCTTCTGTGTTCCCACCGGGGAGGCTCAGAAGGACAACCTGCAGGGCTGGCACCTTTTGTGCCGGCAGCTCAGTGACAACAGGGCTGTCCCCTTGGTATTTGAGATGATTTAGGGAGAAGAACATTTAGGTTTCATGTTTCTGCCTCTTCACCCTTTCTTTTACCCTCACCTCCCTTGATTTTGGAAGTTTAGTGCTGCTGGGAGAAACGGATGGAAGATGTGACTTTAATGGAGATGAATCCTAGAACAGAGCAGGAGTCTTCAGGCTGTTATTTCTACCTGGTCACAGGGAATAAAGTAAGTGTCTGCTGTTACTGGATGCTACATCCAGGCAGGACAAGCTGCTTGAAGCCCTCAAGTGTTGTTAGTATCTGCTGTCAGCCAACAGCATAAAAGTTGAAGCACTTGAGCTCCAAGTCCTGGATAATGTCCTTGATTTAATGAGGATTCACAATAAATAAGCAATTCAGTTTCCCTGCACCATGAGTCTTCAAAGGTTTGGGGCTTTTTTGCACAAACTTGGAGGCTTGAAATGAATTATTTAGTTGAAAGATGACTCTCTCTTATGATTATGATTTCTTGTCTTGGTATACATAGACACCCACTACTATAAGATAAAGAAACACATCAGAAGACTTGCTCTGATTCTTAAACCTGGAAACAGCTTTTTTTTTCCAAAGCTTCATGCTGTCATATCGCAGAATGAGACTGCTGTGAATCCTGGGTTCAGTTGCAGAAGCAATTTTAACAGGCACCCACATGTGTTTAATAAAGCCAGATTTCCACCTTTCCAATTGCAACTTTAGTCATAGCAGTGTATTTTGCAGTTTCCACTGAAGTCAAGCATTATGTCATAGTAATGGCTGTGTTGCTGAAGCAGGAAGAGTTGAATCAAATATCATTGCAATCAATCTCACACAAACTGAGCAGGAAAGTGTTAAATCTCCCCCAGCAACACTGTACAGGAGACCTCCAATCATCTTTACCAAGAAAAGCAGATCCTCCAAATTAGGTCATCTGTTTGCTTCGTTCTGAAAGATTTTTATTAAAATGAAAAATGTTTTCTGTTTCTTCTCCCAGAGAGAAAACAAACACTGGCATCTAGAGTGGTGGAATAGAAATACTTGGTGCTGGGCAACTTGATTAAAGTGTATTCCTTGAAATGAGCGGTGCCTCCCTTATCCTGCCATTGTGTTCAGACCAGAAAAAAAAAAAAAGGAGGGTCTGCCCTTTCCCATTGTATGGTCACATTTTCCAAGTACAGTGAAAACGAGCTTTATAAAAAGGTCTAAAAAATAAATTAATTAATAAAATTAACTCTGTCTTTTAGTAAACCACTGAAGCAACTCTTCAATAAAAGCAATCTTGTGCACCTTGTATGTAGGAAAACTGTTGAAGTTAGTGCTCTGTCTAACCTAGCAGAGAAGGAAGATAATACTGATAAAAAAGGGTCTGGGATAAATGTTACCTGAGCTTTGCTTGAAGGTTCACTACTAGAATCAAAACTGAATTTTATTTGGGTAAGGGAATAAAGGAAAAAGTGATTTGCCGCAGAAGACTGTGTTTGTACTGTTGTATTCTTATCATTGCCATCACCAATACCGACATCTGCATTTATCTACCAGTGTACATTAACCAGTGGCCCACTAATATATTAATGGACATTATTAGCTGTAATAGCCCAATTCAGTCAGATTTAGTGGGAGAATCACGGAGTCTGTGCATCATGTTTGCCATTACCCAGAGAGAGTTGCTCCTGGGCATTCACCTGTGTGCAAACTGTGTAGGAAAAATTAAAACTGTGCATCGTATGCTTACATTTTGGAAACATTAAAAAGAAGCTGTATTCAGTAGACAAGTATTAAAAAAAAATAAAGCAACAAAGAAAACCTGAGACTTGGGCTAAGCCATGTCCTCAGCTCTATTTTGTGGCACTTCTATTTGTTTCAAAGACTCAGCATGGATTTTCCATGGTGTCTTTATGTGCTGAGTTTTACTGTATTGGTTCCACCACCACCAGACTCAGTAAACAAGGATGTGCCCAGGGTAAAACAGACATGGTTAAAAAGATCTGTGTTGCCAGCCAAAATCTGGTTAGGTTAGTGCGGGCTTCTAGCAGCCAAAATAAAACAGTTGTGCAGGGCCAAGAATTTCGAGATAGAGAGGGCTGGAGGAATTCTAAATATGCTACAGAAGTGGAAGCAACAGGACTTGGCAAAATTCTTGGTTGAGATAGAGAAACAACGTCTCTCGCTAGCCAAATAACAGGGTGGTGTTGAAAGAGAGAGTGAGATGGCAAAACCCTTGGGCAGAGAGAGGATATCGGAAGGAGTGTTTGAGACTTGGGCCTGGATGGAGATTAAAAGTTAGCTCTAATGAAATACCCATTTGCTCAGCTATTTGGTTCACTGTAAATATAAATTTTTGGTCTAAAATTCTTCTTTAGTATGATCAAGGGATCTGAACAGACTAAGTAATCCTGAAATCCAACAAAAACACAGCACTCTTGAGTTACACATAAATAAATATATATGCCTCCATCCATACTTACAAATATGTGTGTTAAATGGAGAAGGTTTTGACATAACAATTTAAATAATAGAGGCAAATATTTCATACTATTATGGTGTTAACAAATTACAGTCAAGAATCTAATTTCCTTGTGCTTTGGTTCTGTATTGACACATTTGTTTTTAGATTTTCTTCTTTTCCTTCCTTATTTTAGGGGTAATTGCATTCCCCCTAGCTGCTTCACTAATAGAAATTTTTCCATGGAACCTGCATCAGGGAGGCTTAAAATATGAGTGCTTGTGCCTATTTGGCAAGAGAATTAGCAAAGTGATGTGGGTATTTTTATACTCACCAATTACACACTAATGTGTATTGATTGAGAAGGGAGACATTCACATCCCAATTTCTCAGCACAAAAGAAATATGCACTCAGCCAATATGGCATTTTTGCTGTCTGATTTGCTTTGTTTTTAGCACCAAGTCCAATATAAAAGGCAGGTACTTTCAGTTAATTAAAATTACACATTTTATCCAGGAACACATCAATAGATAGGCATGTAAAAGTTAGAGATTCTATCTCACTCAAAGAGAACATGGGTTTGGTTCACTCTGACTCTTTGAATTTGTGTTTGTGGCTTATTACCATTGTAATCAACAAAATATAAATCTCTGCTAGCTGCTTGCATGAACCGGACAGCTCCAAGGGAGTTTTTTACAGCAGGACCCCTCCATCTAGACCCCTGGACTGCTTAGGGTCTTTTCTTCTTCTTGTGTTGGAGCTGTCAGAGCTCACAGATTTAGCATTGGGGTTAGTCAGCAAAAATTATCCCTGTGTTGCTCTGCTGGTGTCTGGCACTCAGGGCCTGGGCTGCAGTAGGAGAAGAGATGCACGTTCCCTGCAGGGCCTGGAGCCCGACGAAGGGCGGAGACACAGCTCGTGCCAAAATATGCAAAGAATTGAAATGAAGATTCTCCTAACCCTATACAACATGCATTTTTTAAAAAATGCCTAGATCTCTCATCAAAGTAAAATGTAATTAGGGGTATTATTGCATGCCTTCTTAATTGGAACAGCTTGTGACAGAGAAGTATTTGGGAGGAAAACAAAGTGCAAGCATTGTGTGTGCTTGGCTCTGTTGGAAATGCTGCCTGGTAAATCCATGTCCATGCAAAGCAGCTGAATGGTGAGGGTCTGTGGGACTGCCTGAGTCCACAAAGTCATTCATGTGAAGAGAGATTCCTGTGCAGGGCTTGTGCTGTAATCACAGTAACATGCTGTTAAGATTCCTCTGGACTAAATGAGGGTACATCACCTCCCTGTGAGCAGTAGGGAGCATGTTAACAAGTCATGTGTAACTGTAAGTGACACCTTTTCTCCAGAGATATAAAGGAGTGATCAAGTTTTTTCCCTGTCTTGCAGTTATTGTCCCAAACTCAAAACCAGTGGTGTCAACAAAAGAAAGAACAAGTGCACAGCCAGTTCGGAAAACTTTATTCCTGTGATAGCCAGCCATGAGAGTGAGACACTAACAAATGGATGGGAGGAATTGCCATAGACAGGGCAGTGGAGACCACAGACAGGGTTTAGGCATGGCTGGGGACAGACTGTCACCAAGTAAAAGGTGCCTTCATTCTTCTGGTGCGATGGCTCTGCACTGCCATGGCCAGGGGAGTAATACCCCAGGGGACTGCTCACCCAGACAGTCTGGCCACAGGCCAGGTATTCATTTCCCTGGGTTCCTGTGTGAGAGCAGGGAAGGCAAAGAAAAGTGTTAGAAATTAAAATAAGATGAAGATGTTAATGTTGTCTGCCACAGGGTTTCTTCTTAGGCACTATGCTGCTTGCACAGCCCCAGAGTAAATGTAGAAACAGCTTTGTTATATTTCATTTGTACTATTGCTGATTTTCATATGATTAATATTCTTTTTTTTTCTTTAACACCTATTCTTTAATATAAAGGGGAATGTAGTTGGAAAGATTCATTTGAATACAGTCCATTGACAAAAGTTGTTGCCTGACATTCAATAGTTAAGTTATGAAGTATTGGACACTGGAGTAATAAAAACCTATTTGCTTTGATCTTGTAGTTAAAAAATTATTAAAGTATAGAATTGCATGTGCTGACATTAGACCTCCACCCACAGAGAGATTTAAAGCTGTCGGGGGAAAAAGGAAAGTTGAAAGACAGCTTAAATATAATAATTCAGGAATTGAGCTGCTTTGTTATTTCAAAAATGGTCAGAGTAAAAGGGATTTTTCATACCCTATTTGTTATACTAGATCTAAGAACCTTATCCCAGGACATTTCCTCTTGCATGCAACCAAAAAGCTGGAAATTGCTAAGAAGATGTAGCATAGGAGAGATCTGAATTTCTGTATTCTTTGTTGAACTGAACTGAGTGCATTTACAGCCTTGAGGATTCCCTCTTCCCCTCCTGGTACCTCCATGCTGAGCAGAGTGACCCCTGCTCTTCATTCTCCTGAGTGCTGCAAATAGAAAAGGCTGTAGAATTCAGTAGTATAGTTTGCAGGGATGAAAAGCTTTCTTCTTTTGATTGTATGCTTATTGTCATCTCCCGGGCACATGAAATTACCTTGTGGAATTGCAATTATGAACTTATTACTGGTTTATCTAATTGTTAAAGAATACAGAGACTTGTTGAGTTGGGTTTCTGGCCCCTGCCATGTAAACTGCTCCAGCGGAGGCACGCCCTTACACCCACACACAATCCTGATTTAAGTCAGTAGGAAGCCTCTGGTTTTGCATAAGCATTTTGTAGCCAGTATAGACACTAAAAAAAATGTATTGGCTGATGCTTGCATGATTACATCTGCCCAGCCAGGCTTCTTAATTCTTTTGTAGCGACAGCTTTGCTAATGCAAAGTCAATATTTGATCTTGCAGTGTCTGTGATTATATAGATAATTTTGATTCTCTGGCCAATTATGGACCCTTAGCATTTTGTCAAATATTCCTCAGTAAGAGGACTTCTGTGATAAAAAACCACAGTAGTATTCATTGCAAATGACCCTGGAGATCAGACAGAACATTAGATCAGGGTTTCACTAGTGCTGCTTCATTACTATTGACATTATGATCCTGGTCAGAAATTTCAGTTTGACTGATGTAATTATTGCTGTTCTCTGAGAATAAAAATCCCGAAAACACACTGTTTCATCTCTGGGGCATGAGATTCACTAGGACAAGATGATTCCAAGACAGCTTTCTGGAGTCAGCTTCATTTACACAGGATTTAGCATTTTAGCATTTGAATTGCCTCCCATATTGGCAATGCCCTGTTGTTCTTCTACTGTATTCTTTGCCAGATGTTCATTGCTGAAGCACATCCTTCAGAAATGATGTTGTTTTTAAGGATAAGTAGGATTCTTGCAACTCACTGTTTTGATGTGCATTGCCCTTCTCGATATCAAAATTTAAACACAGCTCATCTTGTCCTTCCAACCAGAAAGGATCCATTTGCCATTTGAAGAGGTCCTGAGCTGCTGCAGGACAAATTCCTGAGGCACCAGTGTTGTCCTTAGGAAAAACCACTCTCATCATACCCATGTGGACAAGGGAACTTTCCAACCATGGAGAGTTTCCCGCATCTTATTTGCAGGAAGGATCATTTCTTTCCTGATCATCTGCAAAGCACACTGAGATCCCCAGGGAGAAACCAATTCAGAAGAGAAAAATAGTGTTAAGCTCTCAAATTCTTCTCTCTGAAGGTTTGTTTCCTGGATGATTTTGAATTTTCATTGCTCCCAGAGACAACAACCTGGCATGATGAGACAGGGTTGGCTTCTTGGAAGTGCAGGTGTGTCCTCCAGCATCTCAGTCCCTTGGGGGCATTGAGGAACTGGTTTAGGATCTCACTTAGTCATAACAACTGTTGGAAGTAGAAGCATAAAAGCATAATGTAAGAGGGGATGTACTCGCAGTGCATAGCACATGGATAAGGTATAAATTGAGGAAAAAGTGAGAGTTCCATAGGAAACTGTAGCAAAGGACATCTCCCTGTTTGGCCAACTTTCATCTGCACTGACTGGTTTTAAGGATATGTCCACTGGGAAATGGGTACTCTCAGGCAGAGCTGTAAAAGAGAGGTACCCAGTCAGATTTGTGGTGAACAGGACATCATATGCCTTTGGGTTCCTCTGAAAATTGATAGAATTAGATATTCACAGTTCCTTTCAGAGGACTAAGGTCTGTCTTGAGATTTTACTCCATCACAGTGGAAATGGACATATTTCAAATGGTCAAATCCTCTATGCCAAAAGCAAATAAAAAACACTTTCAAGTTAAAATAGCAAAGAACATCTTGAAGCTTATATCTATAGAAATAAACCTTCTAAGCTAATAGTAAATGACTGTTTATAATTGCCTGTTGGGATGCCTGACATCAGATGGTTGTACTAGTAACATGAGAACAGTATCTGACAGGTTGGGAAAAACACATGGCAGGAGATGGGAATATTGATTTGTAGGCAAAATTTGGAAGGAGGGGGAGGGAGACAACGGCCAAGAATGTGCTTTACTTTTTAAGAAAGTGACATTCCTACCACCAAAACAAAAACCTGAGAAAGAAAGCACATTCCAAAATGATATCATCACATTCCTTCTATACAGACAAACATGCAACACTGTAGCTGCTGTTTCCTGCATTTGTGATTTCTCTCAAAGAATGTTTCAGTGAGAGATGTTTTCAAATAGGAAAAGAAATGCAGTTTCAATGTCCTTAGGAGCCTCTTGGCAAAGTTAGACCTTCTCTCTCAGAGAGAACTGTCTTAACATCTGGGTTGACTAATACACCGACTTGTAAATTTGTGATGGAGGTAGAAAGCAGGTTTTCCTGTCTTCAGTGGCACTTTATAGAGAATATCCATATATTCTGATTTCTGGTGGGTGCTTTAGGCTGAGTAATAGACCCAACAGGAGATTTTTATTTGTATTGTACTGGAACAGAATCTGCAAAATGTCTTGGTTTCCAGGTTTGTAAGCAGATAGGAGGCCTGTGAGTCTTAGGAGGATTTGTGTTGATGTGACTCACTGAGTGCAGCAAACCACAGCAATACCTGTCCAGGGATGTGGTGGTTCTCCATTATCAGGAGACTGGAGTGAGCCATCATTTTTGAACCACCAGCAACCTCAAATTGAGACCACAGGGTTGAGCAGGAGCTTCTGCATGTCTTCCTCCACCTTGGGTTACTCCAAGGGTCAGGCTATCAAATCACAAGATCATGAGAGTCTCTCTGGCCTTAAAACCTAAGTAGTGACAAATCCATGAATTGCAATCATTGTCCAGATTTACTGTTGGAGAAGGCACTCAGGTCCGGAGAGCTGCGAGTGCATGGGCTGCCACAGCCAGAGATCAGTCTGGGGCTTTGCCTGAGCTCTTCCATCTAAGATGGGGAGAAAGGGATGAGGGGACAGATTCAGGCTTGTGTGGAAATAATTTACAGGCTGGCAAATGTGTCTTACAGCAGCAATGCAGGCAGTCTTGCTGTGACTCCATGGCAGATGACTTGCTGTTTGTCTGCTCTCTGCTGAATTCCACTCTGGAATAACTCTGTGGTTTCCTGCAAAATTGACCCTTCTGTAACTGAAGAGAAAACAAATTCATGGCTCTACGTATGTTATTGACAGAATGTCAATAACACTATTCTGAATTCTATTGTGAATAACACAGAGTGTTGTTCAGAAACCCTGAATTTCATCATCAACTACGGGATGAACACCTGGAAGATTTTCATAATTATTTCCCCATAGTCCTACCTTCTATCATTAAAATCAGCATTCGGGCACAGCCACTAACCTCTAGTGTGATTTCTGATAACCTAATCCTTTCCTTTCCATTTCTGTTATCTTTGCCATACCAACCTCTCAGTGATTTCAAATGCAAGTTTGGAGGGGCAGTGTCTGCCTCTGCAAGTATGAAGAGGTCTTGTTCTCACCCAGTGTTGCAATGCAAACAATAATGTGAAATAACAGTAATTTTAAAAAGGACAGATATTTACTCAATCCCTGACTCATGTCATTAGATCAATCCTTATACCATAAAAGTACTTTTTGTGCAAATGATGCCAAATTCTGGCATCTTCACAAACACCAGGGTCTTTGTAAAATCTCTCTTGGCTTCAAGATATTTTTTTGGGTGAGGAGCCACCTAGCACAGCAGAAACCTGATGGTCCAGTAGAGAGAATTGCCATGACGATGCTGTGGCCCTCATAGCCTCCTCCAAACCATTCCCCTGCTGATGGCAATTTATCTCTAAATCCTATTCTGCTTTTATATAGTGTGTGATCCTCCTTCATCCTGCTGCCCCCAGACCGACAGCTGCTGCTTCTGTCCTTGAAGCACTGAGGGAAGTGTATGACTGGCATGTAACTCTTCCTCCCCTCAAAGCAAATGACAAGGCTATATGGCAGTTCCATGTTTCCTTTGTTATCCTTTTGTTTGAAGAAATAGGAGTTGCACCTGACTGGGTCTGCAGAGGCATTCAATTAAACAAAGACATTTTATTTTAGCAACTGTTTAATGAAGAGGAAACCAACAGACAATCTTCTCTTCCTCCGTGTGAGGAAAGCATTGACAAGTACTATATTTAGTTGTGCACTCAGCAACCTGCAAAAGGATTTTATTCAACTTATCAGGAAATTAATCCCCCTTCATTTCTATCAACTTGAACTTCAGGGAGTGTGAGTGGCTCACACTGCACTGGAAACTTTTGTTGCTAAATGCATTTGTGTTTAAAGAAAAAAAAAACACAAACCAAACAAAGAAAACCCACCCAAAACCAAAATCAAAACAAATAACCAAACAAACAAAAACCCAAACCAAAACTAGGCCAAACCCCCCATTTTTAGGCAAGCAATTCTTCTGTCTAGGTCATAATTTGAGATACATTTGCTGGCAGAGGAAGGCAAGGTAGGTTTTTGCTCTAGTTCCTCTCAGTGTTAAGAGGGCCCAGGGGCAGGGATGGCTGAACTGGACGGGATGAGGGACTGTGCACAAGGAATGGCATGTGCAATGGAGCTCCATTTCCAGGGATAAGCAGTGGCCTCGGTTATGCCAGACAACACTCCCAAGCTACAGGACTTTGATGTATTTGTTGCTCATGATGATTCATAAGACACTTGAGAAGACAACTGTTTCCTCATATCCCAAAACAAGTTTCCAAGTCTGGGTAGTGTAGCTATAAACTGAGCTAATTAAAGGTAATTTTTTGTATGTGACAGGAAAAAGCTGATAGCATCAAACCCTAATGGAGGGAGATGGGAGAATTTCCCTGAGATACATGCTTTGCTGCTGAGAAAGTAGAGCTTGGCAGATGGAGGAAGATAGAACTGATTTCCAATTTAGCCTTCTATTAATGTTTTATGAATTTAAATTTAGCATAGTAATTCACTTTTCTGTAATCTGTGCAGGACTCCTATTTCCTTTTTATGGATTGCTAAACGGAATTCTGTAAAAATATCTGTGTATACACATATCAGAAGTCTCTCCTGTCCAAAGGAACAAGAGAGTCCGAGTTCAAATTCCACAGCAACTACCCTTCCTACCAAATGAGGCTTAAAGTCCTCACTTTGTCAAAACCTCCTCTGAACATTGTGGCTTAGATCCAGATCTGTCTGGGTCTAGCCTTTCAGGTACAGACAGGTGAGGTAGAGCAGAGGACACAAGTTGTTCTTCATCTCTTAATCTGATGGAGCAATTAGGCTTTGGCAGAGAAGGGTGAGAGATGCAGTGAGAGTCCTTTCCTCCCTGCCCTGTGTAGGCCTGAGCTACAGGCTGTAAGATTTTATCCAGTGCACTCTTATGGCACATGGGGATTGCTCTGGCATCAGGCCATCAAGGCATCGTGATGGCATCCCAGGAAATCTCTTTAGAGAAATGCAGGAATGTAAAATACATATCCACCTGCCTTGGGCACTGGGGAGTATCTGAGAGATGGATGCTGATTCTTTCTGCCCAAAAAAGGTACACAGAGTGCACAGCATGATTTGCCTTCTGCCTCTCTTTTAATTGATTAGAATTTATTTCTGTATTGAGCTGGCTTGGACTCAGCAACCTGAGATTTAGGCAGGTGAAGATGGGCAAAAAGCATTCAGCTCCAAGAACCAATATGGAAACAATAGGTAATTCCTCTTTGGGGCATGTTTCATCCTATGACTGATACAGTGTCAGTGTCTCAGCCTTAATCCTTGAGAGCATCCCCATTGCTTGTGTACTGCCAGACCTTACACAGGTTGAAGGACCATTGGGTGAAGAGTTAGTAAATGCTGGGAAGTTAATTGGGCTTTTGGTTATACTGTCATGAACCCAGAGCAGCTCTCCCAAAGCCAACAGCAGTTGCTCTCTGTCTGTGCCACTGACACTGAAACCAGAGAACAAAACGCTGTGAATTTGGGAACTCCAATTAGCAGTTCCAAAAATGATGAAATCCTGTGAGGTAGTGTGTCAGCCGAAAGCAAGCAGAAGGAATCCCAAAATATAAGCATGATTCTGTAACAAATCAGTAAGAAAAACAGACTGGGGAGGGAATTTTGCCCAACAGGGTCTCCCCGGCAGGAAAAGAGTCTTTATTTGGAGGAACATGACTTCATTGTGTCGACTGTAGCACTTTTTCTTATCTTGTGCTGTTGCACAAAGAGAAAAGAGGAGTCTGCAAGAAGGCCTAATATGCTGGTGCTAATTTAGGTGTGACGGGGTGTAAAAACAAAATCATTTTAGAGCTGGGGTAGCTACTGCTGGTGGTTTAGCACCGCATATCTCAGGGTCTGTCTGCTCAGCCCGGCTTCCTGCTGCTATCTGCCATTACGTATCAGCAGGAAATTACACTTTTATGAGTGATTTACCTTTAAACAAACACTACTACACAAACAATATGGTATTGAATTTGGTGGTTTGCCTTTTAAGTATTACAGTGAAAGGCTGTAACAGCTGTCTAAGCTGATAACTACTACCTAGGGTAAGAATAATGTTGACTGAGTTATTAGTCAATTGTGTAACTAAATCTAGCTGCATCTCTGTCTTTTAACTGTGTGACATTTACAGTTTCTTTAAACAATATAGTTCCTTGAAGCATGCATGTAACTGGTTCCTTGGGTGGGAACTTTATGGGTAAAGAATTGTTTTGGAGATCAGATCACACTTATAATTTCAATTTTCATATTTGTTGGTTTTTAAATTTCTTTATTTTTCCTAACTGATCCCTGGAGGGAATAGTCTCCTAGAAGTGGATTTCCATGTGGCTTTCTAAGTTCAGCAGGTGAGTCGCAACCACAACTTGTGGCTAAAGACGACTAGATTGCACAGCTGGACAAATTTCGACAGAGACAGATTGAGACCATGTAATGAATCCACTGCATATCTACTGCAGTGCCTTTTGTGAGAAGGTTTATCCTGAGATGGGAGGTCATTTTCCAAGGTGCTGAATGCCTGCAGCCTTGGACGAGACTCTCACATCATTGCAAAATAGGGCACAGCATGTATTGAGGTTGACCTTGCAAAATTCTTATTCTCTTTTTGAACAATCAGGGCTAACTTCAAGCCTAGTTGAGACTTCCAGACTTCGAGGCTCCACAGTTTGGACCATATCCAAGGCCCAGTGAAGTCACCTGGAGATTTTCCATTGACTTCAGTATGCTTTGGACCAGGCACTTTGAAAGGCTATTCCCATGAACTCAAATGCCTAAAGTCAAACACGGCTTTACACAATTGAAAATCACCTGCTTTGTATGTTTTCAAAGGCCGCCACTCAGCAGTAACAATGTAGAATTGGGTTGAAAGGGTGAAAATAGATGTGGATGTGGAGTGACTCTTCAAAAAGCCCATGGCAATGGTCCAAGTCTGCTGAACTGAAAATGAGAATTTTTAATGCTGACTTTTTATGACCATTCCTGAATTAGATTTAAGGTGAAAAAATCATGTCGATATTGCAGAATGAACACTCTCCTCGTGTTTTATAGATTTGAACAATGCTCTCTGCATTCTTTGAAGAGAGAAATATCTTAATGCTTCAAGGCATTCCTTTTGTTGTATCAGTTCTACTACCATTTTAAAGCCAATTTTTTCATCTGAGCTCCGGTGATACTCCGGAGTTGGTCTATAACAACAGCCCGTTTTCATCAAATCACACATGGAGTGGTTTGCCCATTGCATGAAGATTCAGTGCTGTGCTTCAGAGACAAACTGTTCTGTGCAGCTTTGCATCTGGCAACAGTCTAGTTCCCAAGAGCCAGCCTCACCCCTGATATCATGTACAATCCACAAATAAAGGCAATCTCATCTCTTTTGTCCTGCCATTAGTTTTTTTGAAAGGGCAGTTCCCCCTTGCCTATAAGTGCTCTTTGTAACAGAAACTCTGACTTTTTAGGTCAAGTCAATACCACTTTCTTTATGTTGTTTTTTTCTTTCAAAAAAGGTCAGTTTTGAAAATTCTTTGACATTTGTGCATAAGATATGTAGGTCCTGCTGTGAGTGTCCCAAAGCTTAGAGCAGTAGGCCTTTTTTTTTTTTTGTATATTACATGGATGAAAAGAAAGAAAAGAATGCTTACAGAGGCTTTATATAGCCTTATAAGCCTCATGGTCTACTTCTATTGCTTATTTCCTGCCCATGTCTAAGTTTTTAAAGGGTCCTTTCTTTTTTAGAGGGCTAATTATTTTGGCTAGTAGGCCAAAGCATAGATGAATATTGGATTAACAATGCCCATTAACTCTCCCTCAGCAGGTGGAAAATTTGATTCTGACCTGTTTGATGCTAGTGTAAAGGAAGAGTCATGTCCTGGAACCAAATGGATATGCCAGGGTGTAAAGGAGGATAAGATCAGAAGCAAAGTGTTACTGCACTGAGCAGTTCCGTGCTGGTGTAGCCATCCCTGAAAGAATCATAGTCTTGGAATTGACTTTTCAGCTCCTCATATATTTTGGGGCAGAACAGCTATTGGTCACAGAGAAAATAAATTATCTATTTTCAAACTTGTTTCCTTTTTTGTTGTTGCTTTTTGTTTTGAGTCCATATCAAATGGGGGGAAACTGCAGGTGGTGATGAGTATAAGGTGCACAAAAATGGCAAAACAGTCTTGTATACAAATAAAATGGGCTACTTCTCTGTAAAACAAGTTGTCAAAAGCCCTGCCTCTTAGTGTGGAACAATAAAATAATCTTTTCAAACAGTTTAATGGCCAGGATGAATGAAAGAATCTGTGTATGCTTTACAAATGACCTGATTACTGCCAGCTCACATGCTTGCTCTGCAGTTGTAGTACATTAGAATTTGAAGTAGGATGTTGTTAGCAACTCTTTGCGTGGGGTGGAATTTGAATCAAAAGCTATAAATGACCTGTGACAGCAAAAATGAAAGTGCAATTGCTTTCTCATATGACCTGTTTCTTTTAGTGTCATTAAACTTAACCAATGATTAACCTTTGGTTTAACAGTGCTTGTCACTTCAGAGCAAATCAAGTAGAAAAAATGTTGTCTACCTGAATAATTCCCTAGAAAATGTCTCTGAGGTACCTTAATAGTTTGAAAGGTGAGAGGCTGGCCTAGATTTGAAATGCAGAGTTGCTGAGTGCAATTGAGGGAATGAGAAACATCTGACTATCCATTTGGCTAACAGAAATCCTGCGTGCAAACCCAAATTTAGGAAGACCTGGTGTCTCCTTGCTTGAACAGGACAGTGTTCAACTCACTAATGACACATGAGAAATAGTGATGAATGATTTCTCAGAGCTTTCATCTCATTTAGATTGTTTTCTGCATAATAACTTTATGTAGTAAATATATACAAACAATGCATTCTAATCCAAGACTGTCTGGATATGGTTGGGTTTTTTTTGATCTTCATTGAGATCAAATGAGTTACGTTACTTTGCACTGAATAAAGTTCTAACTGGAATGAATTTCCTTTTGGCAACCAATTAGGATGTTTAAAGAATTTACTTTCATTTCTTGATCTCAAAAGTATTTGTGGACAGTTCACATGGACTATGTATTACTGTGCCTAACTGCTATCAGCCTGTATAATTATCTCATTTGCATATGCTAACAAGGTACATTATAGGTATGGTGTTTTCACATGCCTTTTATCCAATTAGCTCATTGTACTCACCAGTCTTGAGTTCTCCCCCTCTGTCACCAAATTAATAAGAGTTGTGAATTGAAAATGGTTTCATTCATATGGTGTGTCTGTGCAGACAGACTTCACTCAGAAGAAACGTGGCTTCTGCTGTTCACAATCATTATTTATTCATTACACATGCAGAGAGGGTCTGCAGGGCTCCCATATAAGCTGGGGAGCTTGATGTGGAAGATGCTGATGTAACTGAGAATTTCACAAAAAGTTATGCTCTAAAGTAACACAGACTCCCAGAATGACTTGTGTCCATCAAACACCTTTCGTCTGAAGGCACATGGAATGCTTGCTTTCACTCATTTTGTTTTCAAAAGGAAAAGTTGCACACAATGAGAATCTCTTTCTTTTTTCCCCCCCCTACATCCAAGTGTTCTAATGCACCCTGTTTTGTGTTACTAGTTCAAACCTATTGAACTGGAATTCATTCAGGTGATTCAGCCATGCTCTTGTGTCTTCACATGCAAAAATCATACCCAAGTACATTTTTAAAAGAGGATTTGCACATAGATTTGCTCTGGCAGAATAAAAACATTAAGTAAATTTTCTTCCTAAAATGTTGGCACAAAATATGTATGATCCTCCACAACAATCATGGGGAAACGATCACCCTGTTATTAGTGTTGCAACATGGTGATCAGCTACTTACCTAGTGGCCTTGTTCCCCACAGTTTGCTGTACCAACATGCCTCAGGACTTGCACATTTGCATTTTCACACGAACCCACTGTATACCAGCTGAATTTCATCCCAGCCTACCCAAATTCCATCTGAACTGCTGCTGGCCAGCATCAACCAGGAGTACTGTTGTCATGATCAGTGAAGCCAGAGCAGTGTCAGGAAAGTATAAGGGAGAACAGGGTTTAGCTTATTATCCCCAGTGTTCTTTTCTGTCTTATCCTTGTTTAAATTGGGAATATTCCCAAAGAAAGCTGCAGTGTCAGTTTTCTGTGAGAAGGATGAGTAAGTTGCGCTGAGGGGTTCTCAGAACTGGCTACTCTTATCAGTGTATTCAAATGATCTAAGCCATCAAGTAGGGGACAAGTTGAATCAAAGTCCTGTATTTTGAAAGACCAGCATGGTGACACTTTAGGAACATCTAATATGCTATTGTCATGCAATTAAAACCACATTATCTCTATGATAGCCTAATTATTCAGTGGAGAAAATGAAAATGACAGAAAAACTGGGGCAACAGCAAGACAGTAGTATGTAAGCAAGAGGGAAACGGGTTAAAAGAAGCACGGAGAATATGGTTTTCAATTACTCTGTTTTCTCCTTTTCCCTTCTTTCTCTCTCGCCCATGTCACTCCAAGAAAAGCAGCTGGCATCTGTAGCCTGTTGTGCAGATGGGTTGAGAGGAGCACATATTCCACTATGTGTCTGGCACACTTCAGAAGTGGCTGGTGACTGATTGTGTATTTGCCAGAAGCCAGTGCTTAGGGAGACTTGCTGTAGCTGTGGATGTCTGGCAGCACACGGAGTCAAAGAGACTGAGGGCATGAGGAAACGTCAGATTAATGCCTTTCAAAGTGCTGACCACATATGCAGACACATTGTTAGACACAGCCTGCAGGGTGAACACATCCCTTATTGGGACCTGTCTGTTTTACAGGAATTGTAAGTTTTCGTTTTTATTCCTGGATGCGTGGAATATGCACTGTACTTACACCTCGTAGGATACTACACTTACCCTAAACAACTTGCAGTTTCAGTGGGCAGGAGCAACAAAGGGCAGGACAAGGAAGATCTTCCCATTCCACAGGGAAGGAACTGAAACATGGGAGAAATTACACTGGTGACACCTGAGATTGTGACAGTGGTGAGAAGTAAATCCCATTATTTCAAGCCTTTGTTGAGGGTCTTAGCTTCAAAATGATTCTTCGTGTGTGTGTGTGTACAAGGCACACCTCTGACTCTAAGCCACTTGACACTTTCCTCCAGTAAGGCAGGGCTCTACTCTTCTTGAGCACAGGTCGGATGCAAACCTCATCAGTGTTCTGTGCCTCTCCTCGATTTCCACTGTCATTACCACTCTGCAGAATTGGGACTCAGTTCTTACTGTTTGCAGGAGGCACAGCAGCCATTTATCCCTTTCAGTGGTTGTTCCCTGACCACTCAGCCTGGTGTGGGACCAGGAAAGAAAACAATGCCCAGGCAGGCAGATGGCAAATGACACCAAGACGATCCTGACGTGCCTGGAGCGACATTCCTGCACAGACCCAGCTGCTGGCAGGCAGCTTTGCCACTGACTTTGCCATACAGGCAGGACATGGCATGGCTCAGGAACTCTCTGGAGCCTCTCACTCACTTTTCTGGAATGGTACCAGCACAAAGCTGCAGCAACACGCTGGTGATTCAGGCCCAGCATGAATGACGGGGCTGGACTAGTTATTTTGCTGCATGCCAAGAGGGACTCTGCCAGAAAATTCACCGCCAGCAGCATACTTGCACCACATTCAGCTTTATAGACACCTTTCCAAAACAAATATATCTGTTCAGAATGAAATTCAGTTCTTTGTGAAGCCGTGTCAGGCTCTGCTGATAGGGTGTGTTTATGGAAAATCACCAGCCTTCGATGGTAAATTCTCCAGCATCAAATCCAATCTGAGCATTTCTCATCACAAAATTAAGAGCCCTCTTCCAACCTATACTCATGAATCAAACCTGTGGTGATCCTCAGGAAAGGCTAAGGCAGAATATCTTCCTCCCTTTCACCCATCATTGGGTAATCTTTCTTATTATATTATTTATACTCTTCCAGGAATATGCCCCTGCTGAACTGCTCTGTTCATTGGTCACTAAACTCACCTCTGGCCTCAGTTTCCCATCAGATAATCCCAGTGGCACCTCCTACCCAACCATTCAGCTCTGAGAGAAGACCCATGGGCTCTGACAGGACCTCAGCCATCATCCAGTCACTGCAAACCAAAAAACTTTCTTATAACCACCCTCACACCTCTTCTGCACTGACACTGCTCCCAGATGACCCAGGAACTGAAAGAGAATTTGACTAAATGACTAAATTTGTCCAATGACTAAAGCAGGTAGGTGTCCATGCTCCTCATTCAGGGCTGAAGTGCCCAGGTGATGAGGACAAGCTCTCTGCCTCTGCCACAGACAGCTGTAGCAGCACACCCTTCTGAGCCAGAGCCAGGACCAACCTTTGGCAGCAGAGCAGTGAACTCAAATATTTGTGTGAACAGAAACAAAATAAGTGGCAGTGAATCGAGAAGGTCAGGATTGCTGATCAGTGTGGAGCACTATTGCCTGTGCATCAGACATGGAACCTTGATCTTTGGTCAGTTTTTATGCATTATTCATTTGTTATAAATTCCTATTGTATACTTTGATACTGCAACCACTCTGTCAGCTGCTACTGGCAGCAACAGAGGTAGGTTTACATGGCCAGGGATTTCATCAGGTGTGATGGCTACCACCAGCCTGGACCCTAGCCTGGATGCCTAGAAAAAACAGAATCTTCACCAGGTGCTGTTATGAGAGAGAAAGCTTCCCACAGACAAAGCTTGAGTTAGTGTGTAAGGAAAAAAAAAAGGAAATGCAAAGCTGGCACAGCTCCAACTCAGAAAAACTGACAGTCAGACAGCAGTCTCCAGGGAAAATATCCTAATTTGGGAGAGCAGGAGGAATAGCTGCATATTGTTTGGTGCAAGGTTAGGAATGCAGTCAGGCCAATGCCAAGGCCATGGTGAGAGCAGCTGGCCACATCCCTGGCTGGGGAAGGATAGGCAATGCAGAGGCGGGGGCTCCACGTGGGCATTGGATGTGGGCTGTGGGTCTCAGCATCCTGGAAAAGCAACAAGCAGTAACACTGGGGGAAACCATGCAGTGGATTTGCTTCAGACTTGTTTTCTCCCTCGCAGAAATAAACTCTTCAACCCTATGCACTCCAGCCCCCCAGGGGGGACTTGCCACCCAGCTCGAGAACAGGCGCATTAATAAACCAACAATATCTGCGTCTGCATCTAGATCTAATCTATGGCTGCTAAGTGAGATTCACTGTTTCCCACCCCCAGCAGCATCTTGGCAGTAGTTTTTGAGCTCAGTTTTCCACCTGTAGTTTGAACATCCCGTACAGTAGCGTTCATTTAGTGCCTGTCCCTCCCTCACTGTCCTGTTGACCATCATTAGGGAAGTCCAAATGAACTTCGTCCTTCATGGAAGCGATGCCTTTCCTGCTTTCATGGGTTAATTCAGCCAGGGTGATTCTGCACTGCTGGATAGACAAGCCCTCCCTGGATTTTCTCAGCTAAGATGCAGTCCTTTGCTGCTTTATTGAAAACTCTCCATTGGCCAATAATTTGTCACCAGCGTTTCCTCCTGAGGTCATTGTCAGGTTCATCATGGTCTTGCAGTCGGATCTCTGCAGTCTTCCAGAAAGACCTTGGTGGCAGACAGGGCCAAGTAGAGTCTCTGCTTTCCCAAGATGCCTTCCAGCCTCCCTCTTCCTCTGTTTGGTCTAAGCTCCAGTTTCACACAACAGTGTTTAGTACCTTCAGATTCATTATTTAGCTACATTTTGGGCAAAACACTCCAAATATTAATGCAAACAAGGCCTGTTTCTTTTAAATGTTTCCCTCTGCTTGCTGATAGAAACAAGAGGAGAGTTATTCCCTGGGGACAGCCTGCCCATCTGGAGTATTTAGGCTTTTAGGGTCTGCTTTTCATCCTCTTCCCTGGCACTTGCTCCTGGCAGGGCTGGGCTGCTTGTTCACAGGTATATGACATTACTGATAATACTGCAACAAGCTGGCATTTATCAAGCATCTGGGATGAAGGCTGTCTTTAAAAAGGCAGGTAGGGGCCTGTGCCATGGGAAAAATGACCAGGTTTTCTAATCACTCATATGGAGTTATCTGGACACATGGCTACCTTTCATCACTTATGCTGATGCCAAAAAAGGGATTATGAAATCAACATGCCAGTTGAAATGTCTGTGTGTACTAAGCTGTCATGGACTTGTTTTGGGTCAAAATAACACGTGTACTTGATTTCTTTGTTTTTCATTTTCCTTTTTTTTACTGTCCTGTTTTTCTTGTGAGAATGTGAATAAAGAAGATAGAACTTATCTACAGAAAATATAAGTAATATTGTCATTAAGCAACACTGCTTCTTGAAAGCCATGGATAACCTAAAGCACACTGTAATGGTGGAAATAAACGCAAATACCTAAGTCACACTTCAGGAAATAGGTTTGAGCAACCTGGTGTAGTGCAAGGTGTCCCTGCCCATGGCAGAGGGGCTGGAACTAAATGATCCTTAAGGTCTTTTCCAGCCCAAACCATTCTATGATTCTATGAACTACAGCCTCCATATCATCACTATCTGTATTGCACAAGCATAAAGCCAGAACAGCAGCCATACCAGGTCACATCAAGGTCCATATAGCCTGACATCCAGTTTTTGACTGTAATCATAAACAAATGTCTTTGGAAGAGTGAGGAACAAGCAAATCTCTAAGATACATTCCCCTGCCAACATCCAGTTGTTCTCAGGTCGGGGACTCCCTGAGCAAGGTGTGGTTTGTCTGTTTAGTACCCTCAGTGCGTTTCTGTACTGTGAACTTGTCCAGTCACTGGTTGAACCCTTATAAACTTTTATCATCCATAACATCCTTTGGCAAGCAATTCCATAGATCTACTATCTATTGCATGCAAAACTACCACTTCTTGTTTTGAACCCAGTTCATGTACAGCAACAGACAATTGACAATCCATCCCTATCCAATTTTCTGGGATGATATTAAGCAATAATGCAAATTAACACCAATGGCATTATTCAAATTTGACTTTACATCATTCATGGAGCTATACTGACATATTCCAGGCTCGCAAATGCTCATCTTCTGCAGAACTTGCTTGGAAAAGGCACAAACCCCCTAACAGCTAACAAAAGAATGCATTCAAAAGATTTTCTGGCCTATAGAGATAACTCAGACCAATTTGCACAAAGTCTAAGTCTTGGTTTTCTGTTGAATGACAGTAATGGTGTAACACTTGGAAAAACTGTGTGTAAAGCTCTATGGGTTAGGAAGGAAGTAATTTCCATTAAAATCCTATGGGAAAAAAAAAAGAGGGGTATGGTGCAGCACTGGACAATGTAGTTTTCAAAAATATGCTTCAAGAGGCAGTAAAGAAAGAATATATTAGTTTAAAAAATGTCTTTGTTCTAGGATGTAAAATTAGTCCTTCCAGGTTTTCCTGATAGCAGTGAGTGATAGGGCTCTGCTTTGCTCCTGAGTGAGTCAGTGCTGTGCACCACCCCCAAGTTTATGGCTTTTCATTTATCATTGTGCAGCATTTTGTCCCCATTCTTGTGTGTTTTCCTCTGCTACTGCCATTTGTGTCATTCCAATCGAGGCTAGTAAGCAGCAGCAAAGCATTTAGGCCCTCTGAGAAGGGAGTCAGGATCTCTGGTGGCTCCAAGGGGAGATCTCCAAAGAATTGCAGGGAGGATGCCAAGCCATCCGGAGCTAGGAGAGTCACTGTGGCAAGGGAGGAACAACATAGGGAGGAGAAAAGGAGGGAGCTTGCCACCTTTCCCTGCAGGACTCATGCAAAGTACTGATAATGTGTGTTTTATTCATTCATTGCTTTGTTCTCTAACCATCTCTTGAGAGACATTTCAAAGAAAGGGAGGAGGAATAGACTAAAAGTCTCCTTTTAGATTGAGGAATGCAGGCTCCACCCTTGCTCCCAGCTCCATCCTTTTTGTGCTGCTGCAGCTGGGAAGTCTCCCTTGAGGCTTTAACTTAAACCTGGGATTGGTCCTAAGCCAAATGGTCCAAGGATCAGGGGAGCCATTTTCTTCCCCCAGCTCAGGGCTGGCCTTTCATTACAATCTGTGTATGGAGCTGAGGGGGTCAAAGATCCCTTGGAAAAGAAGAGGACTCCATTCCTTGCACTGTAGAGGAGCTGTAAGGATGTAGGGGTGACGGGAAGTAACCAGATGGATGTCATCTCCTCATGTGATGCTGCTGTGCAGAATGTCCTGAACATGCACAGGAGGAGCCATGACCTGGATTTATTTCTGTGCACAACAGCACGGGGCAACCACGGGAATGCTCTGTCCTGTTTTCAAGTCCACACTTCAAAAAAAGGTGTTGACACGTTGGAAAGGCATCAGGGAAAGGTACATGAGCAGTTTGAGATCTGGAAAACTTTATGGTAGAAGACTGAGAAGTCAGTGGAATTCGTTTGTTTGAAGGAAGGCTGAGGGATGACTTGCTTGTGGTCTACAAGTATGAGCATGGGGAAAATACAACAGATGTTCCAAGCAGAAAATAAACCCATAATAAATGTAGTGGTTGGCTGTTGATGCTAGATGCATCCAGAACTGAAGGCAACTAAAAAAATTGAAGGTAATTAACCACTATTTACTAGAGTAAAGTTGGATCCTCAGTTTCTCTTTTAAATCAATGGTGCACGACTTCCTGAAATCTCCTCCTGCAACTTCTGAAGATGGAGAAGAGCTCATGGGAGATGATTTTCTATCAAGGTTATACAGCAGGCCAGATGACCATCATGAAAGCTCCCATGGCAAAACTAAGTGTACAGCAGAATTGATTTTCCATGCCAAACCCCTTTAGTCCTTACACTGACAACCCTTGTCTGAGTGCACTGGGAAATCCATATGGTCCGTATTCACAGAGTGTTTATACACCCCAGAGAGATGAATGGGAGAAATGTTTCCATACTGGGTAATCAGAATTAAATCTCTCTGAGATTACAGCATTCAACATCAGTGCCTCTGAAACTGAGATAAAGAACAAGAATAAGAAATACCGTCCTTTTTCTTTCACACAATAGATCTGCTATCAAGAGTAGCCAATCTGCTAGCAATTATATTAGAATGTATTGCCATTTTCAGAATAATTTTTGGTTATAGTGGGTGCCCTCACTTAAACCCAGTGTGATCTGGCCTACTGGGAGCAGTAAGTGTTAGAAAAATGTCCTGTCCGGTCACTTGAGCTCTAGAGGTCCCGTGTGCTACCTGGAGGCTTTGGCTCTGTTTGGATCAAATCTCTTCAAGTTTAAATTTTATATATTTTTTTTAACTGTGTGTGAGTTATCTGAGAAGAGGGAAACTCTTTTTGGATATTTGACTTAAAATGGTTTCCGGGTGAGCGTTCACACATCCATTCTGCAGTGACCTCTGCTGGCAAGGGCAGGACCCGTGATCTCCCTCCCACACCACTGTGTTTGTGGTATCTGCAGACAGGTTTTATTAGCACCTTTATCTGAAAGTGTTGCGTTACACTCAATGTCAGTGCAGGGCAACGCAGTTAAGGTTATGGAGCTGTCATACAAATGCAAAAAAAAATGCCATAGGGCATATGAAGGTGGTAGTTACACAGAGATAGCCAAATCTGATTAATAGCAATAATAGAGGAGTGTCAACATACACCAGTCTCGATGATTAAGAAAAAAAGGTACCTGGAAATTAGCAATTGTTATAGGTAGCTTAAGGATATTGTTACTTTTTTCACCTCTTGAAATACGCCTTCAGGCATGTGTCTGCCAGTGAAATCATTGAGATATTTCTCCAGTGCATAAGGAGTTGCTGTCGTGCAGCAACTCATCAAAGATGCCCCTTGCTCTTCTGGAGGGATCTGTGCTTTTAATGGCAGAGAGTCTCTGTTGCTGTAAATCAGATTAGTGCAATTCACTTCACTACTTGCTTACCCTGACAGAGAATCTGGCTCCAAACCTTTACATTACAGTTGTCTAAGAGCCCCTACGAACACTGGGTTAGTTCTTGGCCCTTGGACAAATCCCTGGTGTTCACTGTTGCAACTTGCCTCCTTCTATCTGATTTTTTTTTTATGTAACTTGTTGGTTTTTTGGGTTTTTTTTTCTGTGATCACCATTTGTTTGCCATTTCAGAAGTGCCTTGTTTGCACCCCTATAATCAATACAGACACATATCCATGCAAAATACAGAGAGGAGCAGTGTTTCTAGGTAATATCCTCAACTTGAATGTAGGTGGAAATGTTAAAGACTCGGCTGCCTGCCTGTCCTGAGCTCTCCCTCCTTACCGTCACTGTCTAAATATGCATGGCTAGTTCTAACTGTGAGCAGGAACTCGGAGCCAGAGCACGAACACAGCCAAGAGAGCAAAATTAGCTTACAAATTAACATGAAATGTGTAACCTGAGTTTTGGCTACGTGCTGGTGCGACTGGTGTCTGTGGAAGAGGATAATAGCAGGGCAGCAGATAGCTGATAGTCTCCAGCCTGCTCTGCTAGCCACCAGTGACTAATCTGACCCAGGTGTGGTATTGTGTAGGGTGTTGATGAAAAATTACCCACTTCCCAACACTTATGTCTATATTGCATGTAAAAGCTCTCAGCTTTTGGAGACATCCTGATCTGGAAGCAGGAAGCTACAAGAGCCCATCTTCAGAGGGCTACCCCTCCCTGGGCCAGTTTGTCCCCATTTCCCTGGGGCTGCAGCAGCAAATAGAGGCAGAATGCATTCTCTTCCCTGCAGTGGATGAGGCTCAGGTATAATCATGTTCTCTAAGGAAACTGTCCATGCCTAAGTGCTGGAACGTAAAGTAAAAGGAGAGAGAGGCCATAGGACTCCACCATGGCCAGGACTGTTGAAAGCACCAGCAGACAGCTAGGTTCATGTCTGCTGGAATTTTTCCTGTAGTGAAGCCCTTCAGGAAAACTCCTCCATGGCAGAAAGCCCTGACACCTCCAAACCACTTCATGAGGTCTGCCAGGAAAAAGTAGCACATCAAATCCTGGGCATCACAACTGCCCTATGTGGCCCCCACTAGACAATTCCCTGGACACTCTGGGCAGGGCCAAAACACTGTACTCATTGTACTGGGAACAGGCCATCAGCACAGCAGCCTTTCTGCCTCCTCCTTCTCCTAGGTGACTGTATCACTGACTGTCCCACTCAGTTATGTGACTCTCCAGGGGCCTGGAGAAGACTCACAGCTCTTCCTGTGAACTCCTGGGATTTGATGAACTTTGTTGCAGCCAAGGTGCAGGGGAATCCCATAAATCTTCTCCTGCCCTATTGTATGTTGTTTAGTGCATCTTATCATGTTCAACATCTCTAGTTATAGCAATCACTTTTAAAAACGTAGTTCTGCGATGTCAGTAATTAATCAAATGCCTTTGTTTCATTAGCCATAATAATACCTTTGGTTTCATGTTCTTAGGTGTTCCTCTTTATAAATGTCTCATGATGAGTGTCTCCTCCTTAGCACTCAGTCACTCCAGATGCTTTAACATCACTGATAAGGCGTTTAATGGAAAGACTATGAAAATTTCTTTTCTCATATCAGACTGGGATCTAAATGGGCAGGGATCAGCATCAGGTCTGCTTTGCAGCTGCAAGTATTTGCTCTGCTCTTGGAGCCCTGTAGCTCCTGACTGGCTCTGGAGAGGTGTTATCCCAGGCTCCACACCCTGTGCAGTACAGAGCTCCCTCTGCAGCTCCCACCCCAACACCTGCCTCTGGCCCACCCCTCCTGTAAAGTCTTGTTTTGGTTTAAAAGGAGTGGGATCAGTCCCTAGAGGTAAGGAAAACTGACAGTCTGTAAAGGAAAAAGTTATGAGTGAGCAGACAGAAAGAAGAAAAAATAAAAGAATGTCCAAATGCAATACTGTATCTGTATTAATTAGAGAGTAGGAAAGGTGATGATACAGCTGCAATGAAAGCCATTGCATGTGTCCCCCACTGAGAGCTGGTGTGTTGGGACTTCACCTGCCACAGCAATGTGCACTGAAGCAGCACACACCGAGCTGACTGGTGAATCCTGGTTATTCAGTATCTCTAACTTCTTAATTTGTGTCACCAAGGCCATTACTGTGCACTTCAAAGTCATGCCATACAACAGGGACTTTCTCCTCTTCTTTTATTTTTCCTCTGGGCTAATTCCTTTTTTACTTTTTAAATCAAGGAAAAGAAATTAATTCTGGCATACTTCTGGGAGTAAAATAATTGTATAAAGTCATTGGCAAACAATCTCTGCCCAAACACGCATGCAGAAAGCAAGTTCTCACAATTATGGTTAATGCAAAATGAAGTCAGATTATAGAGGCCTCCAGCATGATTTTTAGCACGATAATGATGAGAAAGGAAGATTAGACTTATCACAGACAAAGCTTGTGTGCCAAGATTTTTAGTAATTCAAAAAGAGCCACGATGCCACAGTGCACTTAAACTGCTTATCTGCAGCACAGGGCTCACAAAAGCTGTAGCTTTGCAAAGTGAGACAAAGGAGAGCTTTTCTGCAGTATTTTGCACCCTGGTACTGCAAAACGCTGAAATGTAGGCATCATCTCCAGCACGTGGGGCAGCTCCATGGGCTGGGCTGGGCTGGGAAGCGCCGTGTGCCTTGAGGTGCACAGGTGCTGCTCATTACCTGGGTGCTCAAGTGGTTTGGTTTTTTGGTTTAACCTTCTTTTTTTTTTTTTTTTTTCATTTTGGAATGAGGCCTTATCTGAACCTCCTGCAGCTCTGTGTATCTGCCATAAGAAGGCCAGGAAATCTCAGAGAAGATCGTGGTAGGAGCCCAGAGCAAGACTCACCCCCCCTTTTGTTTAGTAAGGAACTCCAGCACAAAACACAGAGCTGCTCTGCCCTGGTAGAACGTGAAGCTGGCAGAAACTGGTTAAGTGCTGGGCATGGTGTGGATCCAAAACTTCTTACACATCCATATTCCCACTCAGTATAGCACTGGTTTGAGATTGGGCCTGTCTCAGAAGAAACGAGTCTGAGTGCAGTTTTCTACGGTGCAATGAGGTCCTGCCAGAGTGATGTAGCCAGTGTCGGTCTGGCAGGCCCAGGGCCCATTTTAGCTCTTATTTTTGTCATTGCTTTTCTTTTTCAGCTCCACTAAGACCCTTGACCTCATAATACCAAGTTTTGCAGCGCTGATCATTGTGTCCAAAAACTTATGCCCAGTTGCCTTGATCCCAGTGAGGGTCTGTCCTCATTGGCAGAGACAATTCTGTCTTCTGGATAACCCAAAGAACACAGGGCAGCAGGGCATGAAGAAATACAGCCTCTGAGCAGCCATCATGTGAATTAGCCCAGCTGGAAAGGAGCTAGGCTGCAGGAACAGCAGTGCTGAGTCAGGCTGAGGGGTCACCTAGACCATATCCTGTCTCTGACCAGCCCATAGCGGATGCTCAGCAAAAGAGCACAGGAGCAGGGCAAGTACAGCAATATTTCCTCTGCTTCATCCTTCCAGCTTCTGGCAGCCTGGAGTTTAGGGACTTCCTGAGCCAGGGCAGTATCTTCACCTCTGCAGTCTAGGAGCCTTTGATGGACTTTTCTTTCAAGAATTTTCTAATTGCTTTTTGAATCCATTTATACTTTTGGCCTCCATGACATCCTGCGGCAATGGGTGTCACAATTTGCTTATGTGTTGGGTGTGTTTGCTTTAAATCTGACACTTAATCATGTAAAATATCCCCAGTCCTCACACTATGAGACATGTTTTATCACATTCTCCAGGCCATTCCTGATTTCACATACCTCTCTCATCTGCTGTCCCAGCAGTTTCTTTTCCATCTGAGCAGTCCCAGCCCATATGATGCCTCTTTATTTTGAAGGCTTTCCATAACTTTGATCATCTCTGTTGGTCTCCTGTGAACCTTTCTGGTCCAGCTCTGTTTTTCCTGGGCGCAGCGAGCAGTCCTGCCTGCAAGGGCACTGGACCCTAAGTTATGTACTTACGAGCACTATCCACACTACAGGATGACTTTCCTGAGTGGAAGAAACTAATGTAACATCCATTACTGTGTAGACATTATTAGAGTGAGTCTTTCTCCCTGTAAACATGAGTTTGCATTTGTTATCATGAAGCTTTTACTTTCTATTTCATCATTTGCTAAAGTGAGATTGCAGTCAGTGGTAGAGTGAGATTTTCTGTGACTCTTCACTACCAGCATTAGTTGTTTTACTGTTTTAAGTCAGCCTTAACTTTTTAGCAGCTGAGCAAGATTAAAACCGGTCTAATGCCTAGAGTTTCTTCCCTAAGGATAATATTGGATACAAGCATCTGGCTCTGGGTTTTGTGCCTGTATGATGCTCTTTGCTGGAACAAAGATCTGTTGGACATCTCAAAAGGAGACATGACGCCAACAGACTCCCTCATTTCTTGAATTAGGAACACCAGTTCTTGCCTCATCATACTACAGGGAGTACAGAGTTGAGATGCCTCATTAGTGAGCTGAATGTAATGCACACTCTTTGGGGCTATTCCAAGCACTGGAGTTCATTCAGGCTGTAGGGTACAGTGATGAGCCTGGAGCTATGAAGGCTTCAGGTTGGATTCCAGGCTTAAATTAAACTATTGATTTTCTTTTTGAAGCATTCAATATCCCAGAAGAGTTACATTTTGAAGGCAAAAATATGGTCTTTGACAGTGGTGAAAAATGTGCAGATGTGACCTTGAATCCCAAAGGCTACTTCTCAGTTCTGTCTCATCCCATAAGCTGGGGTCTTTCTTCCCCCATACAGTTTGACTCTGTAAATTGTAAGGGTGCTGTGGAGGAGCTATTGATCAACTGCTGCATTGGGAAGTAGGGACACAGTGAGGCTGGGGATGGTTTTTCAGGTTTACATTTGATTGTGATTGGTCATTGCAGGGCGGGAAGAAGAAGTCGGCTTTCCTTGTGACAGATGCTCGAGAGGCAGAGCCAGGATAGGTCGTTTCCGATGGGAGCTCACGGTATGAAATAAATAAGGGGAAAGTGAGAGTGAAAGACACATTGTATAAGATGTACAACTGGCAAGATGCCAGCATAAATATTCATTGGGTATGTTAATGAGCAACTATTGCTGTTACTCATTAACTAATTTATTCAACAAATAGCATTCAGGCCACTCTAGGACACTGCATACTGTTACTGCTAAAAGGGGTATCAGTTTCCCTGGCTGTCACCTGGAGACATTGATACTCCCCCATCTTTGATGTGTGGAGAGGAAAACTGCTGCAGGAGGCCAAAGCTGCACAGTGTGTTGCTTATAGAGTAGGAGAAGTCCAGTCCTATTCCCAGCAACTTGCATCAGAGATTTAATTCATTAGCGCAGCCTCAACTAGAAAAGAATGGCAAATCCATGACAAGACTTTGCTGTTTGGACAACAGCAGTATCATGTAGGTTGAAGAAAATCTGCAAAGAGATGGATGGGCTCCTCTGTGAATTGACTGGTTTTTTTAAACAGAGGAATCAAAGGTGCCATGAAGAGTTGGCTTGGATGCTTCCAAATCTGGTATGCCTTCCCTGTCAAAACTGCTGCTGGCAGCAAAGAGTTGCAGAAGAGATTGGCATTACTGAGAGGCCGGATGATAAAGCAGAAAATGGAATTTAGTTTTGAAAAGTGCGAAGTAATGCACTTCAGAGAAAAACAATCTGAATATTACATAGGTAATGAAGGCTTCTAATTTACCAATTACCAATCAGGAAAGGGAAACTGGGGTCACTGGGGACAGTACTATGAAACTATTACACCACCAGTGAGTGCTCAGTAGCAATCAAAAAGGCAAATGGGATGTTAGTAGTTATTGGAAAGAGAATATAGGAGTGGAAAAAAGACAATATTATTAAGCCATTACTTCAATTCAAGTGCATTCAAATGGTCTGGTCCTCCCGTCTCAAAAGCCCATAAGCAGAACTAGAATAGATCTGTAACTGTGACAGGATATGGTGTGATATTTATGGAGGAATAATTTCTGTGTGAAGACTGAACAAGTAGAATGGAATCTACCTTATGGGGAAAAAAGTGATGATGAAAGGAAACTTCTGAGAAAAAAATGTTTTACATCCCAAATGGCATAGAGAAGGTAAATAAAGACAGCTGTTCTTAAAATAGAAGAACTGACACACATGCAAAGAAATGATCAAGCAGCAAAGTCAAACAAGAAGAAATACTGCTTCATACCACATCTAATGGATTGGTGGAACTCCTTGCCAGGGTATTAAGGAGGCCAAGAGTATAACTGGTTTCAGCAAAGGAACAGAAATGTTCATGATGGAAAATTCCTTTAGAGTCTACTAAGCTGAGGAAGTTGTTATTGCCAAAAGCTGTGAGGAGGCTATGCCCACAGGAGTATTACTGCATCGTGCCCTGCTTTGGACGCTACAGACCTGTTGCAGGTCATTGCCAGAGAGAGGGTCTTCAGGCACCTGGGTTCTTGGGTGACCTTGTGTAAGGATTTTTATGTCCATGCTCTTTGAGGTCTCTTCCACCTCATTTCCTCTATTAGACATTGGAGAAGAGCCAAAGAATGAAGAATCTATCTATCTATCTATCTATCTATCTATCTATCTATCTATCTATCTATCTATCTATCTCTCTCTACCTTAACCACCTGTGCACCCAGATAATATGTGTCATTTAGCAGTGGCTTAAGCTTCACGGTGTATCTTACAGTACTTAAGACAAATCCACTTTCACATGCAATTGAGCCACCAGTGATGTGCTGTCATAATCAGCAAATGTGGTTTGCACCACAGTTCTACAAGTCACCCAGATAAAGTAGTGGGGTGGTCCTTGTGTCCTGCTCCTACAGCAGTGGCTCTGTAGCAAGTGGCTCAGGCAGTGATGGCTATGCCAGTAAATTCAGGTATGACAGTAGCATCCCCAGGTGCTGGGCTGTGCCTGTACTGGCAGACTGTTAGAGCATCCCTGACATGAATTTTGTAGAATCATAGAATGCTTTGGGTAGGAAGGGACCATAAAGATCTTCTAGTTTCACCCCTTTGCTGTGGCAGGGACACATTCCATTAGAGCAGGTTGCTCAAAGCCCCATCCAGCCTGGCCTTAAACACTTCTAGGAATGGGGCATCCACAACTTCTCTGAGCAGTTGCCCATTCTAACTCTCTTGTCAGGCACAGAACTTAGGCCAGTCCAGGGACTATTTCCAGTAAGAGGTTACCATGTGAGCAGTTTTAACTAAGCAGTTTTCTAGCACAGACACTGTTTTTTCCTCGCCAACTTGTCCCAGTGCCCGGGAACCCTGCTGGCCATGTTTAATTTACCAGGGTACATGTAGCTTCTGTGTCTGGATCCAATTACAGAATTAAGTCCACGAGGACAGGGAAAATGAATTTGTGAATCAAAGTGGTGCAAATTTTTCTGTGTGAGGCCAAAGGTAGAGCAACTACTCATAGAAAACCCCAATGATTCTTATCTCAGCTGTAAGGAATGTGTGCATTTTGGAACTACATCATGGATGCTGGTAGGATGCTGAGCTGGAAAGTAAAGAAGCTGGAACAGAAGTTCAAGAACTCTCAACCTCAACGGGGAATGGCCTGGAGGAAAATCCTAAGGAAAAAATAAAAAGGAAATAAAGGAGCAAATGAAAACATAGCTGACATTTATCCAGTACCTGAGACAATGACCTCTTAGCAAAACTTCTTAGAATGGGTATATTTTAAGTAAAATATAAAGTAGCAATTAACTAAAAAGACAATCCAAGTCCAGCCCCTGCAACAAGTTGCAATATGTAGAGAAATATGTATGAAATTCTTTGATCGGGGTTTAACGTATGAGATAAAAGTAGTGTTGAGAAAACAGTATTCTCTCTCTCCTATCTGGTCCATCATCGCCAGTGATTGTAAGTCGTGGTAACTGCCTAGCATGTGGTACTGATGATTTTTAAGGTGATTGAAAGTGAGGGGAAAAAATGCAGATGCATGCTCTTCCCAAAATGTTGGTTTCATTTTATTAAAGCATGAAAAATATCAGTGAGCTGACATTACTCATGCTCAAGCTGACAGAAAGGCAACAAATACCTGGCCCTCTTCCTGTGGTAGCAGGCTGAGATGACACAGACTTTCAGAAGAGTGTGGAGCTGTTCTTCCTAATCTGTGCTGCATTTGAACTTTGGAGCAGGGTAAATACACACCAAGCTTCAGGCACAGGGCTGTCACATTTCCTGGTGTGGGGAGCAGCGGGATGGATCCATCACACTGGTTCATGTGGCAAAGGAGTCACTCTGTGTGATGGGGAAGAGCCAGGAGACCTGGGAGGACTCTGTGCATGGGAGCAGGAGTGAAGGGGCAGGACCTGGCTCATCAGTGCTCAGGCTTTGCCCTAAGAGATCCTTAGGGCTTCACTTCAGGAAAGCTCTTCCTTGTTTTACGATCTTAATTTGCTCACAAAGTGTTTCCTCAAACCATACAGGTTCTTTTTTTATTATGATTATTTTTGTCAATATTTTCCAGGTTTATTTTGAATCTTGTGCATTGGCTCATACCCAGAAGGGCTCTTTTTAATAAAATGAGGAATCTTTTATCTTTGGATAAAGTCTTCATGGGAGAAGAAGATTTTAAAGTAGCCCAGGGAGGGAGGGGGGAAAAAAAAACCGTGCAATTGTTTTGTTTCAAAGAGGAGCAACATGTATCTACAAATCAAAAAGATTTCTGCAGCCTACGGTTAAAAACCCTGGAGAGTCCCTCGCAGGGCAGATATCACCCCAGGGAGAGTCCATCCCGCCTTCCAATCCCTCCACTTGCTGGCTCTGGGCTGCATTGGAATAGCTGCAAGCCCTGGCTCCAAACCCAGCCTCTCTCCCCTCCTGTGGGAAACTGCGCCCCAGCTCAGCTCCCCGGATATGGGCACTGGATCCCCCGCAGTGGGAAAAGGGATGCCAAAGGCCCCGGGCAAGTGAGCATCTGGAGCGTGCCCATCATCCAAACCCAGGCCCCCATCCATCAGGGAACCGACGTGGTGAAGTATCACAGGTGGGACTGGAAAAGGAAGACACGTGGGCAGTTCACAGCCGAGAGCTTTCCAGGGATACTACAAATCCTAGGGGATCTGTGAGAAGTCAGGCCCATCCACAAGTGCTGGACACCATGCGCCTCCCACTGCTCCCACCAGACAGCCTGGGGATGAGATGGGGCCCCAGTCTTTTCTAGGTAAGCTTCGGAAGGCTGTCCTGGGACAAACCCGCTTGGTGACCCTGCCTCGGCCCATCCAGTCTGGCAGGGGCACCATCTGCAGGCAGTGTCTTCACTGAGGTCCAGGAGGAAATAGTTGGGCAGCCTGGGACACATTGACTGCTCCTGCCTTGGGAAGGGCCCTTCAAGGCATTATTCTTGCGGATGAATCTGGACCAAATAATTCCATAACTATGTTTCTTACAGAGGTGAGGGAAGTGAATGATCCTGAGAGAGATGGATTTTAAATAATGGCAAATACTGTAATTTCTAGGTGATGTCTAACTGTATTGCATATCCTTTCTTTGTCTAGTTACCACAATAAAGCATATCCTTTAGTAGTGCTGAATATAAAAAGCAGACAAAACCCCCTGATTTTCACTTGAAGCAAAGACAGTGATGTGGTTGTTTTGTCTAGTGCTATGAGTGAAGACTTTTTAATTTCCCATAAGGAACATCTCTTTAAAGCAGCCTGTTAGCTTTGCAATTTAATCCATTAGACCACAAAATACAGATAAATGAGCAGAAAAATACGTATTTTTAAGCTACTGTTGCTTAATCTGCTTCAGTATTTACATATTTAGCAGCAGACAAATAATGGGCTTGCTCATTAGTAAGGAGTTTGTTTTGTGCCATTTTCATTTTCCTCACAGCTTTGTTGGGACCTGATTACCCATCAACAATGCACTGGGGGAGATAATGTCATTTCATATGATTTAGCTACAAGGCACATCTTGGATTTCCAAATACTTGCATGCATTGTTCCATTCACAGTATATGTTGTCCCACTCTCTTTTGAATAAGAACAAATATTTTTACATATGCAGGTCATCAGCTAGCTCAGGCCCATTCTGTTTTGACTGGGTACTGAAGGACCATACTCAGAAACCAGTCACATGGATTCCCGCTCCTGCCTCATTGTCCACAATTCTTGACAATCAGTCAGTTGTCCTTGTTGGCTTTTTTTGTGTGGAGCAGCTGAGTAAAGCCACATGCTCTCTGGATAATCAAACAGCTGATCCTCGAGGCGTGCATTGCCAATCGTGACTCAGTAGATATGGAGACACTGTCGCTAGCTGGCCTTATGATTTGCTCCTCGTGGCTACTGAATAGGCAATAGCACAAAGGGATGAGGACAGGCATTCAGGTCACATGCACAACCAAAAGTATGGCATGGCCAAAGCATATCTTTGTTTGTTAGGGATGTGGAGCTGTCAGCCAGGTCTTCATTTGCTGCACCTGGATGTCACAGCCTTGAATACATTAGGTCTGAACCTATGCATTGCACCCACAGATTCAGCTCTTCCCCATCCTCTCTTTCAAATGCTTATCTTTTACAGAGGAAACTTGCTGGAGATCCATTGCCCAGTCTAAGGGCAGAAAACATGCACAGAGACCCCATTCTTCCCTTTAATGAGATGCCATCTCCATTTAACTAGTGTCTGGCAGAATTTTCAAGCGTTGCAGATCCCACATTCCAATTACATCAGTTGGTATTCTGCTCTTTGGCAAAGGCCACTGACTTCAGCAGCTTGCTGCATTCACCAACAGTAGCAGAGATTACCTACAAAACAAGGCGACAGGCCTAAATAAGCAAGTTACACGCAGGGAGCCAGATACTTGGCCCAGCTGGGGCTGCTTTGCCCAGCTCCGGCAGCACAAAGCTGTCACCAAGCCAGCCCAAACAGCTGTTGGAGGATTCCCTTGGCGCAAAAGAATTCCTGAATGGCAAAGAGCCACTAAAGCAACTCCTACACAATCTCACTCACTGGTCCCCAGAAATCCCTGACAGCTGGGACAGCACAATGGGGCCAGAAAGCACCTGTTACCATTCAGAGCAGCCTAAAGGCTGCTCTATAGGGCAATGAATGGCAAAACGAGCACCCAATATCTTTGGGAGCTCTTTTGGGAGCACACAGAGGCATGCCTTCATCACCTCACATCCACAGCCGGAGGTGCACCGTGGGAATATTTTTTGAAGGCATTGCTATGGTAGAGTCAGGAACGCAAGCACTCCATGCATGCCTGTGCTTTCTGATGTTTGTGTGTGTGGAGACATGGAGTGAGGGAAGAAGGAAGCCTGGATCCCTGCAAGGGGAAGGAGCCTGGAAGCAGAGCCAGGTTTCACAGCTTGATACCTCTCAGCGTGGACCCACTGGACCCACCTCAGATGTGACACTCCTTCCAGAAATTTGTAGCCATCTATTCTGAAAACAAATATTGTAGCATGGCATCTTATTTAATTTGGCATTTCAGGTCAAACACAGGGTTTTGTCTCAACCAGAAATACCAGAACCTTTTCCTTCTTCTTACTTGCCCTCGTGGTCAGCTGGCCTTTGCCAATTCCCTGCTGTCACTGACCCCAAAGAGTCATCTTGCCTCTAGATCATCTCTCAGACTAATGTTCCTTCTGATCATGGAATGGTTTGGGTTGGAAGGCATCCTAAAGATCATCTAGTTCCAACGCCCTGCCAGGGGCAGGGATACCATTTACTAGGTCTATGCCATTGACTAGATCACTGATGTTCTTAGGTATTCTGCTCCACTCGGGTTTTGGGTCTGATGTTTGAACTTCACTAATCCTTTGGCACATGGGAACTGCTGAGTGGGAATTGAACGCTTAGAAACACAGAGATATCCCAGGAAAGGGTGCTTGTTTCTCCAAATGACCGTAAAATTCTCTGTGTTGTAGTATACTTCTAGAGAAGGTGTAAAACAGAATGAAGCCTCAGATAATGCTCAGGTTCAGGAGCTAATATTTAGGCCAATTTTTATTTTTTTCGCCAGGATCAAATTGTGTCTGAATTTCTAAAATAAAATCTGTATAAATGGTGCATAGTGAAAAACAAAGGAATTAGTTGTAATTTGTTTCATTATATCCACACTGAATTATAAATAAATAAATAAATAATATTCAGCTCTGTTAATAATCCTTTCCTGGTGCTATCATCAGTATCAGCATCAAGATTTCATGCATTATCTGAATGGTGCATTGTCTCTTTGCTGTGCTCTTAACATGCTTTTGCTCTTATTAATTGGGTGCTTAATAAGAATTTGTGGGGAATCCACCTTTCATATACTGCCAATGTGAAAGGGATTAATACTGAAGAGATCTAACAAAGGACACAAAGACAAGCCCTGACCCGGAGACCTCCTAATCAAGGATTTAGACAGTACACAACAGGTGAATACCCTGGTAGGATAAATGGAGACAGGAAGGAGGAATGGAAGGCAAGTGCATTTGCCTAAGCTAATAATCACAGTGATCTCAAGAGTCACAGGTGGTCACTAGCTGAACCCATGATTCAACACTGAAAAAAGTTTAGTCCAAAAGATGAATGTGCAAGATGAATGTGCTCTATGTGAACACAATTCAAAGCATTTTAAAGCCACTGGAAAGACTACCATTAATGAGGCCCGAGGAGCCGAAACATTTACCTCTTGGCTTTAATCATTATTGGATGCAAAATTTGTGGATGCAATAAAGACAGTGGTTTTATGGCATGTTCTAATCCCTCAGTAACTATTCTCAGCAAATACCTCTGTGTTCCTGAGGTGATAAACTACCTGTCTCCCTCTGAACCACATGGGCTAATGCCCTTCGGGATTCCACTTTTAGCAGCAGTCCCTTCTGACACCAGCAAGCCACAGGCATCAACTACCTTTCATCTCAAGCCATATCTCTTCCTGATGTATTAACCGATTTCAAAGCAACCATTTTCAACCTGTACCTATTTCTGAAGATTGGTACTTTCTAAACTGGAGTTTGGTGGTGTGCTTAAAAACTTGCCTAACCCTTCCAAGAACAACAGGTGGTCTAATAAAAGCTATTCCTTCTCCTGACAAATTTTGACGTTCCTAATTATTTATTGGATGCTCAGGAATTGTAGATTTTTGCCTTTTCTGGAAAACTTGTTCCAAATGTAAAGAAAGCCTGGCATTTTAATTCATCAAGTCAATGATTTTCCATTACAGCTCAGAAGAGTCAATCAGGATAATGCAGGTGGGATCAGGTAAGCATGCAATTAGGAAGAGATCTGAAAAGGGGGGCCGGGAGAGTGACAAGCAATATTCTGTTTAAAAACATTAAAATTACTCTAAGTTTCTGATGAAAGACCACTCATTCATACAAGGACATGCCACCAAGCGTCTTTGTTTTGTACAGGTTATTTACTCCTTCAATATACACCAGAGGGGCATTTCTGCCACACACTAAAACACTGAGAAGAAAGTCCTCAACAGTTTTGTTTAATGCTATACTAGATATGGCAAAACTAACCTACAGAAGTAACCAAATATGAAGCCAGTGGAAACAGACTCCCAGCTCATGTCTGCACTGCAGAGTTGCTGGTGGAGCCACATCATGCAGTGCATAGAGATATCCCTTCCTCATACAGGTCTTACAAACTACTCCTCTGCTTTGCTCTCCTGGGATAACATATTTGTCTCTGAGTTGAGGGTGGAGGTGAAACAAGTCACACTGCCAAAAGCGCAGTTTCCCTGATATAAGCTACACTCACAATAAGGCATTTTGTTGGTGGAGAATACTGTTAAAGCTGTATTGGCAGGTAGAAGGATGTGGACCTGATCCGAGAGAAGCTGGCAGGTTTGCACACTGTGTATTATCCCTTTCCAACCTTCTCTTCTGAATAAAAAATGGTGTGGAGTCTAATTTCCTCTCTGAATAAAACATGAATATAGATAAGACAAAGTAAGGACCCAAAGACCACAGCAGCATACTTTCTTGTTCTCCTTACTATTCAACATCATGGCAGCTCACATATAGAGCAGCTCTAGAAACCATCTGTCATTGAGCGGCTCTTTATTCAAATGAAATCAACTGTGAAGTAATCATGGTTCTCATTTTTATTATCTCTCCTTACAGTGAACTTGATTAAAATCCAGCGCACGGTATGCAAACAGGCTGTTGTAAATTTGTACTCTGACAAAAGGGGAAAGTAAGTGATCTGCCCACATGCCTAGAACTTTGTCATTATACATGGGGACAAAAAAAGGAAGGGGCATTCTGGGTTGCATAAACAAGTTTGTCCGGACACAAACTGTCCTAGCCCTATACAAAGGCCACGTCTGCTGTGTGACACCATCAGAGGGGCCGAGGAGAAGCTAATTTTACTAGCACATATAAAAGGCTTAGGCATGTTCTGAATAAACTAGATAGCCTGGCTTCAGCAGCACGTGCTTTAATGTCTTTTGCCCAGGAGGATGATCTGAGCTTCTGAGGAATGAACTCAAAACAGACGTGATTCTCCTTTCACTTCTGGCGGTGTAAATGGGGAGTGATTCCATTGTATGGCTGGTATGAATGAGACTGGGAAACAGTCCCAATCAGTCAATCATTCCCTGCTTTGTCTATTCATTAAACCCCTCTTCTCCTCTGCACAGATGGCCAATGTACTATTGTACTCTAAGAACTGGCCAAGTTAAAAAAACAACGAAAAGGAATATGCCTGACAAGTCAGCAAGAAATGTTTGTTTTCCAAAAAAAGGGGGCATATTAGCCTGTTCTACAGATAAGTCTTAACCTATGCACGTATACATATATGTAAGTCTATACAGATACATATCTACATAGATATGCAGAATCTCTATAACATACATACACACAAATGTGTGTGTGTACATATATATGAATATATATCGCTCTAACACCCACAGATTTCCCAGCACAAGGCAAAAGGTGTTATTTTTTAAAATCATAGTAGCTAGAGCAGTGTTAACAAACCTATCTTTGTGCCTTGGAAACAGCACAGCCAGAGGACGAGACTGCAAGCGACACGAATTTGGTAGAGCAGTGTTTTGCACCCGTGCCCCCTGAAACCAGGAGCATGTCCAGAAGTACAGCCATGAAGCATGAAGGCTGTGCTGCAGTTCCTGGGATTGTCAGCTGCAGGCAGCAAGCACTGGACTGGGAAGGTGGGGGATGGAGCAGAAGAATAAGGGGTCGGGCAGACAGGGAATGCCATGTCATTCCTGCCAGTCTCCTGGGGTATGACCAGAGAAGAGATGGTGTCATTCAGCAGTCCCCAGCCTGTGTATAGGACCCATGAGTCAGGTTCTGTGGAAGACTGGGCATTAAACTCAGCTCTCCTTAGTCCTACTGTGCTCAACTGTACCTTCTAGCAAAATCCTATGGAGTATTTACTTCGGATTAATACTTGCACAGGTCTCAGTTCCCCACAAAGTCTAAGGAATTACACCAAGGATGCCTTTCCCACATTCCCCTGAGACATCCTACAAAGTTCAGTACCTATTGAAATCTTAGAGCTCTGGTTAGTCTCAGGGACCCAGAACACATTTGTTGGTTGTAACATTCACACAGTGTGCACTCGTGGTTGCCAAAGTGTCTTATGGTATTCCCATCATAGCATGGTGCTGAAAGGGTGTTCCATGTCATTTTGAGTGCTGTGATCTGAGCAAATTGCACCCACCACCTTCACCCAGCCAGTAGCTTGTCATTACCTAACGTGCAGAAATTAATCAACAAAATTCTTGGACAGCTTGAGTTGACAAACCCATGTTTGGATGGACTGTACCATGGCTGTTTAGGAGACACTGGCCATATAGATGGATCTGAATTTTTTAAAGCACTGTCTAGGTTAAAACTTGCTTGTGATAAGAAATACCTGAGTTTGTTGCTCAGGTAAACTTCTCCAGTAGATTGTTTTTTGTCCTGACCCCTGCTTAAGTCCACTGTGGCTCCCAGGAATAGATTCTCTGTCTGTAATGTCCTCAGCTCAGTAAATTTGCCATTGCCAGGGCTGAGGATGTTTATAAGTCTGGACACGAAAATCCTCCTAGACTGCTTTTTGCCTTGGCACCCAAGGACTGACAGTCACAAGTTAGGCACAAGTCATGTCAGTTGAGATCCTGCTTCTCATCTCATACTGAAAATACCATGTTTGAGTCTGTGTAGGTGTCAAAAAGATGTTCTCCATCAGCTGTTGTTTTGAAGAAAACATGCTGAATCTGGTGCATCAATGAAACTTGTGATAGATGTACACAGAGAATGGAGTGGTTTATGCTGCCTGACTGGCCTCCGCTCTCCAAACAGGGCACCTGGTACAGGTGTCCCTGCCTAAATCATGAGCTGCGAGCTATGGAGAACTTTAATCCCTCCCTTGATGCCCTGCAGACATAATTCACTGGTGATGGGTTTCAGAGGCTTATACTCAGAGAAATATCAGGCCTGATAAGGCTGGACAGCTTCATGTAAACTAATGAGTTTTCAAGCCATTTTCATCTGAAAACTTTGAAATAGTCTTTGTCAAAAATAAGCATAGGGAGCATTTTTTACAGATAACAGGATGTTCATGGTAGCCCTGGTATATGTCATTGTTTCCTGTGCATAAAAAAAGTACCTGCAGTTCCTCAATGAGGAAAATTATGCCAATAAAAAGAAAATAAGGGAAAATCTGAGAGAGCACAGGGCACCTCTGAGTATACAGGATGCAGCTGCAAGAACAAAATGTCTGTTTTGTCTGTGATAGGTAGGAACTCAAATATGCAGCACCCAAGAAATAAAGGGGTTTATCCAGGCAATAAACAGAAGATGATTACTTTGGAGCTGCATATAAATGCTGAAATTCCTTGGCAATGATTTCATACCTTTTCCTCAGGCATGCTCTGCTGGTACGCAAAACCAGTATCTTCCCATGTCCCACAGGGATTTATGTTGTTGTTAGTCACTCGAGGTGGGACTGTGGGCAGGGTCAAGCGATCCACTAAGAGGTGAAAATGTGGGAGCAGCTCTCCCTCCTGCTTCTTTTCTGGGGGTTTCATTTGCTGAGTTTTTAATAATGAAAACCAAACCAAAACAAAAACGCAGCAACTGAAATGTTTAGAAAACACAGGGCCCCGCTTAGATGAAAGCAAACTGTGCTCCCTCATCAGGTGGATGGAAGTCTGCGCCCTCCTGTATTTATCTGCTCGCTGCTAACCTCAATTCACCTTCATGGCATCCAGGGAATCTTTGCTACAGGGCTCATGTATCAAAGGCTCCAGGTTCTGAGCGTCTCACTGTGCCGTGCTTCATCAGATTAAGCTGTTGCACGTCCTTCCATTGATCCAGTGGGCTTGGGATGTGTGTCCTTTGTGCCTTTTCCAACCAGCACATCTTGACTTTTCTCAGAATTGTTACCTTTTTTTTTTGTATAGCCCACCCCTCATATAACCTCAGAATCTTTGAAAATACCAACACTTGGAAAAAAATTGTAAGAGGGCCCCTGCCCCCTGCCAAGATAACTTCATCCTTAGCTAATCCACCCAGAGTGAGATGGAGCAGAAGTGGTGTACTGAGCTGCACAGAGCTGGAGACAGTCATGAACCAGGTGAAAGGAGGCTTTGGGATTCTCCTCAGACTCTAAACAAATAATTTATTCTACTGATGAATGGCAGGGACTTTTTAACACATAATCTAGAGGGTAATCTAAGGGCAAAAATATAGGAGGTTTGGATCTGCCTAAACTACAGACCTGCCCTGACTGGGTCAGGCAGCTCTCTTGAGTGCAGGGAATACACAGCTGCCACAAAGCACTTGGGAGATGTCTTCATGTTGGACAGTTGAGGAAATAAGATATCCCTAAAAAAAAACAAGATATAAAGCGTGGCTTCTTGCATTAAGTATATATAATCTGGATACATTTATTGCTTGTGTAAAAGAGTGACTCACAGGGCTGACATGAGGCAAGCACAGCTCTTGAAAGCTCTTTTAAGGCCATCACTGCTAGTGAAGAACATTTTCAGTTCTGACCTGAAAAGTCCTCTGCTGTCCCAGACAAGGGCTTCTCTCCATTAGATGTCACCATTTCCAGTGAATTGGACAGTAGTTTTGCAGTCTGTGCAAATTGGAGTATCCCAAGGAAATGAATTAAACCCCTGTAAATTAAAATTACTTTTGAAATCCAACTTGTAGAATTTCCCTCTATTTTATTTCAAAACTAACTCCTTTTGCTTCAGGCTATCTGTCTTCTTAATGCACATTTTAAAACTTAATCTCACATTTTCTTCATTTTCTTGAGTAATTATGTTCATAGAGTCACTATCTCTCCATAGTTTAGCACTGCAGTAATTATGATTATGTACAAGATCAACTGAAGATGACCTGACATGAAAAAAGCAGACCTGAAAAAGGCTTACATGCCCCAAACCTTATCAGTGTTTTTCCACTCTTATCAGTTGGCTTAATAAAAAGATACTATCTTACCTTCCAAACAACTGTCATGTTTATATCATTGGATCATCATTAGTTTAGCAACTCTCACATCTCATCTTCACCTTTGGAAAGAGAGACATTATTTGTGTTGCTTCCTTTAGCTTCTGTGCTAAGGCATTCTCCCTGCCTTTCTTTATGTCACTCTAGCTGCAAAGGTAACTAATTTGAACAGCTTTAGAGAGAATCATAGAATATCTTTGAGTGGATGGGACCTCTCAGTGTCACCTGGTCCAACGCCCACTCACAGCACAACCAACTTCAAAGCCAGATGCAACTTCAAAGTCAGATCAGGTTGCACAGGGTCATATCTAGCTGAGTCTGAAGTTTCTCCAAGGATGGAGGCTCCACAACAGTCAATCACTGGAGCACTCATTGCTCTCTTGATGTTGTGTGATACTTAAATGCATCCCAAGGGAGCTAATGGGAGTTCATGTACTGGGCAATACAGTGCTAGTCCCTGGTCCCTCAGAGGTGTTTCATTCCTTCTTGTTCATCATGAAAAAACAGTCACCCTGAGCATTAGAGTGACTATTAAGGACAATGTGAGTTGCAGGCACTTCCATCTTCATCTTTGTTTCTCTTGATTTCAGGAAATATTTCCTGCCAGTTTGTCTGAGCATTTATCCTATTTTGATATTCTTTTTACCCAGAAAGAAAGAAAGAAAAAGAAAAAGGTAAAAGAAACCCCCCAAATCCCAATGAAACCTCAAAGACTGGAGTTATAATTAAAAAAAACAACTTGTAAACTTCAAAATGAACCTGAGGCAAAATCATAGAGAAAAAAACAAACCCATGTGCTTAATCCAAAGACTGTTTGCCTGCCTTTGCTTGCCTCCAATTTTACCTGATCTTCATTGACCTAAAAAGAGTTTTCAGCTATTCCACTGGCCAGCTGCACACTTGTGTTTAGAGAATTATCTGTGGTCCTATGGACTTGGAGCTTTTCTCACTCATCCACAATTGCTTTGTTTTGGTTTTAGACACCACTAGGACTTTCATAACCTGCAGACACTGTAGCATCAAGTGAGTAGATAAGAAGCAGAAATAGTGGAAGTGATCAGAAAGAGCATTTCACACAGATGGTTTTGGCCACGGAAAGGAGTTTAGGCGTGATTTATAGGGGGAAAAGTGTGAAGCATTCAAGGGTGTGCCCTGTTCTAGAAGAACACTATTAAAGTAAATCCATATTTGTAAGTGGAAGTAATCAGATACACGTAAAACAGCACAGCTTGCTCTTTCTAGCATTAATACCATTAATAGTAAAATGAAAGCATATGTATTGTTGGTAATGCTTGCCAGTATTTCAGTGTGTTGATTTAGGACTGTACAGTATACTTCAGGAAGAAGAAATCCAAAAAGTCTACATCAAGTCAGGGTAAGAAATCTTTTGACATTTCTGCTAGATTGTTGATTTCACCTAAATTAATTTGTATTTTGCTGCAACAATTTCTCTGCTAAACCATTCCAGGTTTTAAGACAGAAGCCCATATTTTCAAATAAAGGATTGACATTTTCCACTGAACATTGTGTTAAAAGCAATTTCTTTTCCACTTTTGTCAAGTATTTCCAACAATATATTGCCAGTTTTCTGCTGACTTTGCAAGAACCAAAGGCCATTTTAAGGGATTTGGATAACAGTCTAATACACTTGCAATTGCTTTACTCCCACTCAGTTGTCCCAGTTCCTGTAGTCCAGATCTCTGGCCCTTCCTCATGAGTTGACTGTAACATGACTCATCTCCTTCTTGACCTACCCAGCTGTTCTTATTTCATTTGCCTTTGCTGGGTCAAAGACAATTGGATCATTTGTTTCAACCTTTCCAAAATGAAGGGTAACCAGAAATTTTTAAGGACAACATTTCATGACCAATGACCCAATTACATAGTCTCATATACATATTTGTTGACCTGGATTTTGAATAGAACTCAGTTATTTGATGTTGATTGATAATATTTAAAGGTATTTGGATTAATACATTATCAGAATATGCATGACATATCTTGCTGATTTGTTAGGTCAAGGAAAAATTTCCTCTCTGTAGCATTACACAGGAGCTTGGTGTAATAAAGGGACTTTTCATCTTCCTTTGAAAGACTAATTAGTAGCCACATCTAAAAACAAACAACTGGCCCTAGTGAGCCAAAGGTCTAGCTTTTTACTGCAGCCTCTTTATATATCACTGCAGAAATATCAATATAGCTTAAGGCTAGCCAATCATGTTTCTATCTGCCTGCAGATTCTTGTCGTGTTCTCTGTTCACCAGGTCTCTCAGAGGAATTTGCTATGGTAGGCATCAGCCTTGTCTTGGATGAAACATCATGAAGTGAAGATAACAGGATGGGAGAGTTAAGCTGGGCAGGAAAAAAAGGATTAATGAGGGGAATGGAAACAAACTGGAAAGAGGAGGTTATTTCTTTCACTAGGTTGGCCAAGGCAGGCAACATTTTTTTTTCTGTTTTTCTGTGGCTCAGTGTCAAAAACTCCATTATCAATGAGCAGACAGAAGAAACAATTTGCAAAACATGAACACCTCAGCTTTATGAGTCTGGCATAGTTCTTCCTGAATTTTTTTTCCATCTATGTTATTTTCCTCTTAAATAATAAAAACAAAACCTAATGAAAGGGAAGTGGGATGAGCCCAGGACAACAAGATCAGTGTGGCGTGTGGACAGATCCACCAGTCTGACCTTTGAAAGCAGAAACCTCTGCTTACTTCTAGCACTTAAAAAAATATAAAAAAGAAAAGACAGACCTTGCTCATATGTGAAGTCAAGTAGGAGGCCAGCTCTTGCTTGCCTTACTCTCATGAACACGATGGCTCAACTTGCATATTTGGTGTGAACTTAAAGTGAGTGAAGCTCTGGAATGTACTCCTGATTTGCAAAGGGAAGTCAATCCCCAAAAGGAGCTTCACTTGATTCCAGGTGCCCCTCGTGTGTAAATACAGATGCAAAGTGGTGGTAAGCAAGTCTCTTCTATTGTGTAAATTAGCTAGTTCTAAGGTGGAGATTTAAGGGGAACTTTGTCCTGCAGCGGATAAAAGTGAGTGAGCTCTTAGGTACAAAAAAGGAGTCAAGAGAAGAATGTGCAGCTAATCCAGATGAAAGACCTACAGGCAGTCTTTAAAAACATGTTAGTACAACTGCCTGGGAGGTTTCCAAATGGATGCCACATCTTGAACATCTTTCACAGCTTTATATCTGCCTTCGGTATGGAAATGAGAAAAGGGAAATGCTGATAGGAGGGATGAGAGGAATAAGTGAGGTTATTTGAAATGCAGTTGTTGTTCTCTGGTGTTCGTTCCCTCCTCCCCTTAAGCCCCCCACAACAGTTTCTCATTTTTACAGAGTCGTATCTGCCCTGCCAATTGTCTGCCTCCGAAGGGCAGGACTAGTGACAGGTTTGCAGCCCCAGATCTCCTTTGAGATGGGAGTTCTCAGCATCAAGGTCAAAAGCAGGGGTCACGATCCCTCGCCTGCCTGTCTTTCACAGTGCTCCTGGCTACATGTACTTCTTTTTAGACATGGCAGATGGTGAAATACTAAAAGTACAAAGGATTACCCAAACCTATTCACTAGCTGAACTATTTGTGTATTATTGTTATTTTGGAGCAGGAGCAGCCTTGAGACACACTCACTGTGTCTTTCACTTTTAGCTGCCCTTAGACATATGAGTTTGGAAGGCTAGTGGGAAAAATAGTCTTCTTTGCCCTGTTTCAAAAGTCTGCAAAGCATCTCCCAAATGCCTTTTCTACAAATTTTAACATAAAATCTAAGACTACTTATCACAAAGACAATATTATTGCTAATTTGAAAGGAGCTGTGATTGTCCAGATCATTGCTAATAATTTATCAGCCTGTGTTTTCTTTAGGCCAAAACTTTGAAATCTGAACAAGGTTCCAAAACTTTACTTGAGGCTAAAATTTTAATGGAGTTCTTCATACACCAGAACTGTTCAAAATCTTCTTTGCTGTTGTACATCATGTATGAGCAGAGGGCTTTACAAAGTGGAAGGAGAAGGCTGTCTCAGTCTGTTAGAATGCTGATAATTTTTTTCCCATATTTTAATGTTTTTCAGTGATAGTCAAACACAGAGTTTATTTCTGAATTCTGAATCTGAGAACAAAGAAGTCTTTTGAATCAAACCAGAAAATGCCTTTACTGATTTCATGCATTTCCTAGAAGCATTTAACAAGTACTGCAGGAGGGTTTAGTCTGAACTGCTACTGTGTTGATATCAGTTATGTTGAAGAATGGTTCTGAAACTTCTTAAACCACTCACAAATGTCAAAATACTCTACATTTTCTTCAGAACTGCAAAAGCTGTGATGGAGGTGTGTGCAGAAGGGCCTGCTGCCAATGTATAGTCTGCCCTCCTTGGCAAGAAAAGGCCACATTTATCCTGCCATTAAAAGAAATGGGAAAGAGGAGGAAAAGGATTTGGACTGAAAATTTTATGGAGTTTCAGCCATGCTGTTCACAGGCTGTCATGCCTTCATGAAGAAGAGGATGCACTCTGGTGTCACTTTCACCAGAAAAATGAGAGCAGCCAGGTGAGGAGGTGCAACCATCTCTGGAGAAAAACAGCACCACTGCATCCAACACCAGCCATAAGGATGGATTGGAGGGCAGAGAAAAGCACCAGCAAGGGGCTGCTATCCCTGAGGCCTTGGCCACCCCTCTCCCCTTCTCCAGGCAGGACAGGGTGTGCTGCACTCCCAAGCAGAGATGGGCACAACCTTGCACAGGAAGCTGCCACTCACAGGTGTTTGGTGGAAGCCCACGGAGCTGATGGCAGTGTTGGAGCTGAGCACGCAGTTCAGTTTTCTCTTTGACAAAGATACAGCGTTGGCAGCTGATGTAAATGGAGGGAGCATTTGGGAATACCCACAGCCAAACCCTGTTCTCATAGACATGAGGGTAAATCTGAACTGGCTGCAGCACTGCGTGAAGCTTTGACATAGTTTATAACCATTTGGTCCCTGTGCAATGATGTACTTTGAGCAATATCCAGTACCTAGATACAGGCAAAGCTGAGAGCTTTGTTCTCCTTTTTTGCCACATGACTAGAAAGCTTTTGACAAGTGTTACTGACATTTTATGGAATGACAGTAACATCAGCAGAGTAAAAGGTGGCAATGTTTTGAGCAATGGAAGTGTCACCAGGAGTGTATTGGTTTGGGCATAATTGTTCCATAGTACATACCACACAAAAGGCTCTGGGACTACCTTCAGTTGTCAAATTATGTTTGCTGTTAGCAGAAAGCCACAGCAAATCTCAGACCATAATTTTGTGCTTGTGGAGTGTTGTGAAAGCTCTTGCCTGAGCAATCAAAAATTTTCTTCTGAATACCCACAGTATTATGCAATGCAGTTATCTTTTAGCATGCAAAACTGGGCACATTCAGCTGAATGCTGTGGTGCTTAGCCTTAGGGGCATAAACAGGGCTTGTTCTGTCAAACTCAGCAGATGATATTGAAGCTCTGGGCCCATCCTACAACCTCTTGGGAATTTTGTCTCCATCACAGAATGTGGGAGAACTGAATCCCCTCAGAGCAGTGTTTTTTAAACATCAAGTCTTCTCCATGTGCATAGTCTAAGTTCCATTGACCGAATGAAAATCATATCCACACACACACTAAACTTCTAGAACCAGAATCAGGCCCAATGTGTTTAAATAACCCTTTAACTTAAAGGTCAAAGGAAAATGAGTAATGAACTAATTCTTAAACAATGCAAAATTCAGAAATGTTTCTGGTGTGCAATGTATGTGGCTGTTATCCTCCTTGTGCCACTAGAGTTCATAAATACAATGTAAAGGAAATGTCCTTTCATCTAATATTAACAATCAGAATCTGAAAAAAAGACCATTGACCTTAACATGAACAGAATTCAAATGAGTAATAATTTCCTCCTATTTTAAAAAAGCTTTCAATAAATTTATTGTTTTTTAGTTTTCATAGGGCTTGGCTGGTGCGCTGGGAACACTGCTATTTGCTTATCAAGTTTCTGCCCATATATATTCCAAATTAATGAAAAGCTCTCTAGCCTGGTGCTGGCTGTGATAGAGCTGTGCTCATACATGCTCTGTTGAAGGGTGGGTGGAATATTCTGTATTTTCTCATGCACTATATTTCATTGTGGATTTTTTCTGTGTGGGTGAGGGGGGAAGTGGATTACAAAATTAGGACTTTATTTTAGCTGCAATGTAATTGCTTCAGTCTCCTTTGGATGTTTTGAACAACTTCAGAAGCAACAATGCACAAAAGCACAGGAAGCAATATGGGAAGCAAGCCCTTACCCTGCCTAGTTAAAATACTTTGGCCACAGTTTACAGAGTTGGGTGCACAACATTAGGCACCAATACTTTGTACGTGGATCCCTAGAGAGGGTCCTTCCACACCTGCAGGTCCTGTTTCCTCGGTTCTGGCATCAGTTCCTCTAAGATAAACCCAGAGGACTGAACACATGGAAAAAATGCTGTCCATAGGAGCGGTTTCTGCCATCCCTGTCTGGCATGTTCCTATGGACTGATGTGTCTGGGTCTGGCCACTGCTGCTGCCTGGGTTGTCCCCTGGCCTGGTCCTGGCTGGCAGCACCTACAATCTGGACTGGTTCTAAAGGTGAGCAGGAGTTGCCCACTAAAACATTTTCAACCTTAGCTCACAACGTGCCTCAGCCAAAGCAGCATCGGAGTTTTCCCCATCATGAGAGGAAAGCAGGGCCTCTAATTTATCTCTTTCCTTCGAGGAAATGATTTCAAGGGCAGAAATTGTATATCCGTGGGCACAAAACAAATCTAGCTCTTGTTCTTTCCGGTGCTGTGGGCAAGTCACTGCCTATCCCAGGGACGGAGTTTTGTTCTGGTTTAACCTCACTAATTTAGTCACTGGAGTGCTGAGGAAAAGCTTTGCATAACTGATGAATTTGGGTGATTTTCATGAAATTGCTGAATTACTGAGTGTTGTGGCTGAGCCTGTTGCAGCCTAGAAGTATCCTTGAGACATTTTCACTCTTGATATCACAGCAAAATGCTATGCAACATGGAAAATAGGCTTTTATTCCAGACTCTGCTTGAATGCCAGAGATTCAGAGGACAAATCTGGCCTGGGATCTGAAACTCCACCATCTGAAGAGAAAGGGAGATTACTCACATGGGGAGCCAAAGAAACCAGGATGTTCTTACCTTAAGAACATGCGAAGAGGGAAAACAAACTGGGGCAAAAGAGAGAAACAGGAGGGTTAAGCTTTTACCCCAGCAAAGGAGCTATTCCCACAGCTGAGGATCAGAGAAACTGGCTGCATAGGATGGAGAAACTGAGATCCCCTTATCCCTGGGGAAAGTCATGAGCTGCAGTGAGGGCCATCTCGGGATCACTGACCAAAGCCTACAGAAGTCTCAAGAGTGGTGGACCTCAGCACAGAGCTCCGTACTGCTCCTCTAACATTTCACCTCAATCTGTGTGGTTCTTGCACTGGTGAAAATGAAGCATCACAGCTTTTAGCACATTTTGTAAAGTCTGGAGTATTCTGCGCTTTCTCACTTCCCTGAAGGAATAAGTTGCAACCCATAGCTCCTGCAAGGCTGGAGGTAGGGAAGTGTTTGATTCAAGCAACTGGACATCTGTGGGGCTGTGCACACAAGGAACAGGACAGCTGAACTGTGATGTCCCATTTCTAGGAAGGAGAGATGATCAAAATGTGTTAAGTACTGAGGAAACACATGGCAAAGGAATAGCTTGGGAATAATCAGGCCACTTGAATGTAACAATTTGGAATCCCAAAACGGCAACCTGTTTCATGGGGGACTACAAGAGTTTTATGACTCTTGTTTGGTGTAATTTTGATGGACTCGGTGCTTTTTACCCATGACTGTGACATGCAGGACAGCTTGTGCAAAGGCTGGATTTCACACATGAGAAAGACCAAGCTAAACCCTGCTGTATTTATTTGTGCTGTAGCGGCACCTAAGGGCAGCCAAGAGCCTGAACCAGTCCGTGATAGGTACCAGCATCTCCCTGAACATAAAAGAATCCCTTGCCTCTAAGACAAGCAGGCAAAGGATAAAATGACGATGTGGGGACAGGTGGTGGCTGAGCTGACCAATGCGAAGTGAAAATGTATGTTTATTTACTTACTTTAGTAACTAGCTTTTTTCCTGCCTTGCCGTTTTGCATTTGTACTCCTTCCAAAGCTATCCATGGATACAAGGCTCCTTTGGTTTGTTTTGCAGACTATGGATCAGATACTACTTGGGAACTATCACAGAAAGGTATTATTTTCCTGTGGTGAAATGATTAAATTAATTCAGTGATCCAACCTTCCAGAGGATCCACCAGGCTAACATCTCCTCTGAGTGATTCAAAAATGCCGACAACATGGGATATTTACTGCATAGGTTGAAATAACTTTGGCAAGCAAGCTCATTTCTGACCTATGAGAAACATTCAGCTGGACAATAAAATGTTTCCCCACCACATTCTGTTGCTGTCACCTGTTCTTTCCACGAGAGATATGTGAGTTGGCAGTAGTTCTGATGTAACCAGTGCAGTTCCCTGAAGCCCAGTGGAATGGCTCTGATTAGCACCCGCCAAATATCTGGGCCACCGACTTTCAGGGGGAGCCTTCTTGTCTCAGAGCTATTGTTAATGCTTCCTGTTTAGTGCAGTTCAGCACAAAGCCTTACAGGCTGTCCATATAACAAAACAGCCAGAGGAACTGAACCACATTTTAGTAAAGGACTCTTGCCAGCTTTTACATGTTTCTTGTATCAGTGACAAGAACTGGACCATCTGCAATGTGCTCAGTGCTGGTGTCCCCTCATTCAAGTGTGTTTGATCTCTTCACAGAGTGATTTTGGAGTACCCACTGGGTAGCACTGGTTAGCACTGGGGACTAAACTATTTCTCTTGCTAAAAGCAGATCTACGATGACTTGGTAATTTATCAATGCACTATGTAAAGAAATCCAGAGGGCCTGAGGTAGGAAAGATGCATGTTTCTCAAAGGACAGAACCACAGCCAGGAGCAGAGTCAGGCACAAACCTGAAGAAGAGAAGGAGCAGGCAAAGCCAGAGGACTGAGAAGAACACACTGCAGGGAACAAGGCTCTGATGGACAGGCAGACTTATTCATACTTGAATTAGCAATGTGTTGTGCTCCACAGGGAACACTCTTCCTTCCTCCCAAGTGCTACAACTAGTGAGACATTTCCAAAGGTACAAAGTGCCTGATGTCCATGATTACTCAGCAGGAACTACCATTACCTTTTAATGGCACTGAATGTCATTTTGGCCTGAAAAGAAATGCAGTCTAAGACCTGGCTCCAGTTTCTGGTGAGAATTTCTCTTGCTGGTGGGTTGAAATCAAATTGAGCAGGTGTTTGAGGCAGAAAATGAGGGAGAAAAAAACATTATTACGGCTAGACAGTGCAGTAGTGCAGGCAGGAATGGGTTTATAAGCCATGTCATGAGTTGCACCACAGTTCCCCTGTCTCTTGGCACAGCTGTAGCATATCCTGATTACTGAGCTGGGGGAAGTGAGCAAGGCACATGGGGATGTGAATTATCTGCCCAGGGTATATCTCTAGCCATAATACTGGATCTGTGACATGGACAGAAAGTATATGGACTGAAGAAAATGCAACAGAAATTTCTTAGATGAGGAGCTACACAAAGAAGGGGAGAAGACCCTGCCTGTTCACTCAGTCTTCTAATCCAGGAGTTAGGGATGTCATATGAAGATGGCAGGGAAAGGCTCTCAGCAAATGAAAGAAGGCACACTACAGCCTGTGTAGATGAGCTGTGGAACTTCTTAGTGTGGGATGTTGTTGATGGAAGAGCCTTAAATGGGGGTGAGATGAAGCTGCACAGGGTCATGCAAGAGAATTCTGTTGAAGGTTACTGAAGAGGTAAAGACTACTCTGATTTAGGATATCCCTGACCCATGAACGGTCGAGGGCTGCAATACTCAGGGTGTCTCATAGTTGCTTGACATGTTTGTATGGTCCTCCTTAGGCATTCACTGTTGGCTTCTGTTGGAAACATTATGTTGGACAGTATGGTCAGTGAATCTAATCCAGTATGGCCATTCTTACAGTTAAGTGCAATTAAATATTAATGTGAAACAAAGACAGATCAGTGGCTCCAGTTTAATGCTGAAAAGGTGTGGCGTCTCTGAACACCTTTGAACTCCAGGCAATATCAGCAAGAACAAACTGAGGGAAGATGGAGCTTATTAATTTTGTCATTCTGATTACCTAATAGGGGTGTCACTTCACTTTCTATTAGCATTTGGCTTAAAAATATATGGGATGTATGTGGATTTGCATGTTTTGACATATTTTATTTACTTTGGATTTGATGAGCTCTAGTCTTTGGGCAGTTTACCTACAATTAACACATGCAGAGGAGAAATGGATTTGGATATAAATCCAATTTCCAAAAAAAGATGCAGGACTGCAAGATCATCCACACACACATATACACAGACCCAAAAACTGTGGCAATGGCTTGTAACAGAGCCATCTACTGACTCACATTGATACTGCTTGTCTCTCCTCCTTAGGAGGGTCCTCAGGACCAGGCTGCATCCTGCCTGTGCTCATGATTGGAATAATGATTCACTATTGAAAGCAGTCTTTTAATAGCAAAACGTCTGCGAGTAACACAGTCATGGGAATGGAAGCAGAGATGATTCCTTGTCCTGGAACAGAAGGTTGGCTATCGTGGAGGCCAGATAGTGTGATAGCTCGGAACACTAGATGAAGAGCACAGCCGCGAGAATGGTGTTATTTGATGAGAGCTTGGAGCAGATGGGCAGTGTGGTTAATTAAAGGGATAGGGATACTGTTTCCTAAATTAAAAAAAAAAAAAAAGGAAAGTAGTTGGAAAGCATTTTAAGAAACTATAATCTGCATGTACATCATCTCTCAGAAGGGAAAAATTGAGATAGTGGAAATTTAGGAAATAAGAAACAAAAATCCAGTTTGCTTAAAGTATTGGAATATTCTTCAAAATGAGATGAGTACTTTTAAAACAGACTGTAATAAGTTTATGTTGGTCATTGGGTGGCAAGGTTACCAGCAATGGCAAGGGAAGGGAATAAGTAACTCAGGAGGTTTGATTATTCCTATGTGCCTAATCTCCATTATTGTGAAGAAAGCTGGTCGACGTTACACCAGCTACAGATCTGGTCCAGGGAATTTTCTAGCTGAAGGATTTTGAGAGAGTATTGAGGATCTGTGCAGATTCTGTAAAGGGAAAGGCAGCACATCTGATCTGGAATTTTTACTGTTGCTGATGAGTATTTACACTGCGGTGGTCCTCGGGGGTTTCGGCTCATCATGATTCAGAGGTGCTCAGTGTTGTACTAACAGCTCTCTTTCTTGTTCCTGCTGCTGCAACTTAATTTACTCCTCAGTCAGATAAAGGGTGCAAGCAGAGGTGGAGAGAATGTTTGTTGAGGGAGCTTCTTTGATGCCATAATTTTATATGTATAACCTATGATTCAGATAACCCATATCTATCTTTTTTAAAGTACCGTATCTTGAAGATTAATTTTCTCTCAGATACTTCTTGGCTGACTCACTCTCTCTCTCATGGGGTGGTTGCATAGCCCACAAATTGCCCAGGTCGTGGTGGAAACTACCTGCTGAGGGAGTCTGGGGTGGGGAACAGGTCAGACATAAGCAATGTGGGGATAATAGGGGGGAAGCAGCAGTTCATGTGAAAAGCGGAGGCTGGTGGTATGTCAAGGAAGAAATCTGTCTGTTAAATTTCCCCTTATAGTACCCACTGTTTAACCCTCACTGTTCCTTAAACAATTATGATTTTGGCAGCTAAAACCCAGATTGTACATGTGAAAACATAGTAGATTAAAGCAAAGCAAAACAGACAAAAAGAAATACCAGAGACTTAGTTTTTCAATGTGTAAGATGACGATAATATCTGTCCAATTACGAAAAGAGCTAAAAGTGAATATTGTCCTCAGAGTTGTTGGTAATAGTTAGGGTGAACTGAATTATACTGACTGATGTAGGGTTGTCTTTGAACAAAGGCATTAGAAAGAGTGTTTAAGAGATCTGAAGACTAGCAATAGATTAATAGAGTTGCTAGAAGAAATGAAAAAGAAATTGAAGTATGAGTAATGCAAACAAATTACTATGAAATAACAAAAAAACCCTGTTATGGACATTCTTCTTATCCACTTTGGCAGTTAACATGCAAATTATGCTTTCTATGTAGACAGTCAAAGATTTTTAAAATAACACAGAAGACGTTTTATAAGCAAAATTTCATTTGTTCAGATGTTTCAGGTTGGTGAAAATAGCTTTCATGGACTATGTGATTGGCCTGTGGTACTTACTGTACCAGACATTCTTGAATCAAGAACTTAGCACAATTAGGGCAGTTAGGCATGTTTGAGTAAGAGAACAGTCCAGGTTATATAAGACACTTAGACTGGCCCATAAATAAATCTTTAAAAATTGTGATTAAAATGAGAGTTTTGTTAAAAGCATCAAAGCGTCAGAGTTTTTAACTGGAATTTTGGCTCCACTGACAGTGCAGGTTTTGCATTTCACTTATGGTCCATGTACCTAATTAGACTTCACCTGAGGTCTTCTATTGACTTAAAATTTGGGAGTTAAAGCTGTGCACATGGTATTATTTATGTGCTCTTTTAAATCTTCATTTTAACAGGTCCTGGAAGAACAATCAGTGATAATCTCTCCATTATAATGACGGTTAATTTAAAATTTGATAAGTCTGACTTGGCCTACTGGGAAGTGCTTTATATCTTTTTACTTCATTGGAATGATATGACATTTCTTACCACCTTCTCTGTCTCATTAAACCACGAATTTAATCGTACAACCCTGAGCTCTTTGAGAAAAATTAACTTCTGTACCCCAGAAGAAATCACTTCTTATTATGCCAGCTGCAGCTGCAGCAGATAGCAAATCCATTATCAGGATATGGCTGTCTTGCATTCTTCCTTAGTCGTTAGGGCAAACACTAAGAAATGGTGTAGCTGTGGAGAAAAAATAAATTGCAAAGAGTGTAAAGAACCCTTCCAGAAGAAACAGAAGTCAGGAGATCCCAACAGCCTTCTGCAATGTACTCTGTCACACAGAAGTGAATACAAAACATGGTAAAATCTCAGGTTATGTATTTTAAGTTTTCCTTGAAAAGAGCAAATAGATAAGTAAAAGTCATAATATTCAGTTTTAAGCACAAAGACCAATTGAGAAAGGAGATTCCTAATAATACTTTATATTCCTGTATGTTCTAAATGTATTGGCTTCCACAAGTTTACACAGCTTTGCTTGGATCAAATGACTTCTCATCCCATGACCCAGAGTAAGAAACTTGAGTGAAGTGATAGAAGATCTATCAGTGCTTGACTGATATAAACATGAAACAAATATCAGATTCCTCAACAGTCCTTATCTTGGCTGCTTCCCAGAAGGCGTTGTTCTTTTTGGAATTTATGAAAGATGATAGGTTGCCCCACAGAGGCAATCATACACTCTGTAGTAAAATCAGGGAGTCTGCTTGTGTGCACGTTGTAAGTGGAGATGGGTCAAGTGGTCTCCCAGTAATGCGAACATTGGCAAGCTCAGCCTGCAGCAAGAATGGGAATAATGTGTCTTACAGCACTTCACGTCATTCATTTCAGTGCAGAGATCAAGTGTGCAGTCAACAGAGGCTTCTCCCAGCTCAAAATACCCATCTGCATAAACACCCACACCCACCCCCCCCCCCGCCCCTAGTTACAGCTGTATTACATATGGACAATGGCACCTATACTAATGGAAAAAAATCCTCATTATATAAGGACCAGCTTGGCATATTCTTACAGTGCACAAGAAGGGGGCTTACTTAATTATAAGAGTGACAGAGCACCATGAAAAGCACACATGAAGACTTCTTCCAGTCTTGCGATCTCTTAAACTAAACATAAGACTGCAAACATTAATAAAAAAGGTGAGGCAGTCCCTAAAGCTTTCTGTCACTATCAGCCAGGAGAGATTCAGTGGCAGTATCCACAAGCACTAATTGAGCATTTCTTTGGATTCTAATTCATCCACCATCCTTTGCAAGGGTGAAGAAAATCAAAATATCTCAAAATGTTCTTTCCAATGGAACTACATAATCACCTCGCTTTCTTTCCTTCTTTAAGAGCCACATCCAACAAGGCACACAAATATTTGTTTATCTTGAAGTGTGTGAGTAGTACAAATGAAGTGAATGGGATTACTGGCATGCTTAGAGATAAACATGTGCTTTGCCGGATCAGAGCCACAGATCTCAGCAACTTGGGCTGAGCTGCAAACCTGGGCCACAGAAAGATCCCAATTCTTTGACCAGATACTGCACTATTGGATTCCTTCTGTAGTGAATGTGTCTGGTTGCCAATTTCAGTGTATTATTTCACCTTGGAATTGAGTTTTTTGCTCTGTTATTTGTGGCAGGTGAGACACAATTATCTCCTAAGTAGCATAACACGATACACCTTCAGACAGAAGATCATAAAAAATCCTATTAAAGAGTACTCCACTGTATTTTTAACCGCATTGACACTGTCTCACAACGTTAGCAAGAAAGTGACAGCCATTGGACTCAAAAAATTAGAGAGTGTTTTATTCCCTTGTTACCAGAGATAATATTAAGGTTGTCAAAGACACCAGAGAGCTATTCCCCACACTTTAGAAATGCCTTTAACCAGACTTAATAAACTATAAAATGACCTAGTGGATTGCTGAGTCATCTAAGTACTGAGCATGCACCACCATGCACAAATATTGTTGGAAAATTATAAGGAAACTATGACATGTCCTTTCAATAAATATTCTTTTTCCACCAGCTTGAAGCAAAACATCACCTTTTTCAACTGGTGGAAAAACTATTTTAACAATGGCAAGAACAATAGACATCCTTCTTGTAAAAAGATGCCTCCTTATTTAGAATGGGAAACACGTTCAGAGAGCAATGTCAGTAATGATCATAAACAACCAGAAAAACTGAGTCACCCATTACACACAAAACTGTGTTCTTTACATGACAGCACTTAGGCTAACCCATCTGTTGCCCATCTCTCCTTTTAATCTGTTATGCCCTATTAGTGATGGGAATGAATTGTAGCTGTTTTAAATTCTTGGGCAGCAATACTGAGCATCAAACATTTGGTAGTGACATGGGTAAGAACTACGTGCCCATGCCTGCCATATTGCAGTGGCTCCTGTAGCCTGTTCTGTGGGGCAGTAGGTACCAGAGGATTTGTAAAGGGCACTGTATCTCTTGCTTATTGCCTGTTAATCCTGCCCAGGTGTGGTTCACATACCCTCAGCTGTGAGCTATCAGAGGAGCTTTGCATGCTTTCTCTGCAGAGTAACTAGATCAGGACCCGCCTAGAGACTGTCTGTGGATCAGCAATTAATTCTACCTTGGTTTTGATAGAACAGTTAACTCCAGTAGATGCAAATTTACTAAATTTTGCAGTCAATCTAAAACTACATTTCTCAAAAAAGATACAGACTTGAAAGTGTAACCAAGATCAAGAGGGAAAAATCTCAGAAATTGTTAACTTACTGAAATGATCATGTTCTTTGGAACACAATTAAAAGACTAAAATGAGGTAAAGTTTCTGACACACTCAAAATGTAGAGTAATTAATGTAAGAGACAAGACTCAGTACACCTACCTCCCTCCTACCACAAAGAAACCACCTCTGGCTCAGGAACTTCCTGAGCCATCACAGGAAAGAGGGGAGTGGGACAGAGTCCTGGGAAGGATCACTGTGTGCTTGCTCTGTTTTTCACCCTTCCCTAACCATTGTCTATTGACAACATTGTCTATCTCCTCCTATAGGAGGATAACACCAGGCAAGTCAGAGCTTTGGCTGGACATGGTAAGACTGTATTTATGGGGTTTTTTTCTGATATAGTTATTTTAATTAATCTAGAGGCAGATGTCCTGTAAGAGTAGGAAGCCAGCAAAAAGACCAGTAAAGCCCATGGGAGATTTAATTCAATTAAGTAATCAGGAGTTAAATTTACTTGGAAAATAAGTGTCTGTGTGTTCTCTTCAACAGTCACAGCAAACTTAGTAAAATGCATCTGTTTATATCCCCACTGTTGCTGGATGAACTCCACACTTCAGGTCTGCCAGGAATGTAGTAATGGCTGGTAATTCCAGCTCAGGCAGAGAAACTAAGCTTGAGAAAATTACCTATGGAACACCTCTGGCTTCCTATTTCTTGATCCATTCTGTCGCCAGAGCATAATTCAAGGTTCACACATTCTGTTCCTGTCTGTCATGACTTGAACTGTCATGGATGAACAAGTAAGGGAACAGAAGGAGATTAACAGAAGAAGAGCTGGAAGAGTGCACAGGGCTGCTGTGAAGGGAAGGGAGAAACAGGAATGCCTGCCAAGGTGGAGAAGATGGTTGGATGTAAAAGGTGAGCAACAGATGGAGAAAAGGACTTAAGGAATGTGAATAATCTGGACTCCTCTCATTTCTGTCTTTGCTGGAGTGCACAAAACCTCTGTTGAGGGACCCAGAAGGATCAGGTGTGTGGAGCAGTACTGATGTCTTAGATCCATGTCTGTGAGTTGTTTGCATTCAGGTGAGATAAGGGGATTGCTGTGTGGTCTCTTACACCTTCAACACTGTGAACAAATGTGTGGAGCCCTTTCCCCAAGCACTTGGTGCTCACCCTTGGAAGGGATGTCCTACAGCCCTCTTCCCTTCACCGTCAAAGGTGGTCACCACAGGTCTGGCCAACCATCCAGGGCTGCAACCCCTGCCAGTAATGAGTCTCTTGGCAGGTAACAAAGGCGCGAGCACTATTCCTTCTTCTTTGCATAAACACACAAAATTAAGGACAATTTTCTGTGGCATATGGCACAGGAGGCAATGCTCAATTAATGTTTAAGGGAGGCATGTGGATCTCCTGAAGATACACAGCCCTTACTCCTGCCAGGTCTGTTCTCCTGGAGTCCCAGGGGTGCTCAGTCACAGCAGCTGAGCATGAGCCAGAGTGTGCCCAGGTGGCCAAGAGGGCAAATGGCATCCTGGCCTGTAGCAGAAATAGTGTGGCCAACAGGACCAGGGCAGTGACTGTCCCCCTGTGTTGGGCACTGGTGACACCACACCTTGAGTGCTCTGTCCAGTTCTGAGCCCCTCAGTTCAGGAAGGACACTGAGGTGGTGGAACAGATCCAGAGAAGGACAATGAAGATGGTGAAGGGTCCTGGAGTACAGGTCCTATGAGGAGTGGCTGAGGGAGCTGGGGTTGTTTAATCTGGAGAAGAGAAGGCTCAGGGGTGATCATATTGCTCTCTAGAACTACCTGCCAGGAGGTTGTAGCCAGGTGAGGTTGGTCTCTGCTCCTAGACAGCAAGTGACAGGATGAAAGGACATAGTCTTGAGCTGCACCAGGGGAGGTTCAAGCTGGACATTAAGAGGAATTTCTTCACTGAAGGGGTGATTAGACACTGGAATGAGCTGCCCAAGGAGGTAGTGGAGTCACCATCCCTGGAGGTGTTAAAGAAAAGACTGGACATAGCACTGAGTGNGCACTGGTGACACCACACCTTGAGTGCTCTGTCCAGTTCTGAGCCCCTCAGTTCAGGAAGGACACTGAGGTGGTGGAACAGATCCAGAGAAGGACAATGAAGATGGTGAAGGGTCCTGGAGTACAGGTCCTATGAGGAGTGGCTGAGGGAGCTGGGGTTGTTTAATCTGGAGAAGAGAAGGCTCAGGGGTGATCATATTGCTCTCTAGAACTACCTGCCAGGAGGTTGTAGCCAGGTGAGGTTGGTCTCTGCTCCTACACAGCAAGTGACAGGATGAAAGGACATAGTCTTGAGCTGCACCAGGGGAGGTTCAAGCTGGACATTAAGAGGAATTTCTTCACTGAAGGGGTGATTAGACACTGGAATGAGCTGCCCAAGGAGGTAGTGGAGTCACCATCCCTGGAGGTGTTAAAGAAAAGACTGGACATAGCACTGAGTGCCAGGTCTGATTGACATGGTGGTGTTGGGTCATAGGTTGGATTCAATGATCTCAGAAAACCTAAGTTTTTCTGTGATTCTATGATCCAGGCCTCCCTTTCCTCATGTCAGCCAGGGCTGTTCTCTCTGACCTCACAGTGGGGAGATGGACGCAGCACCATAGGCTGCTCCTTGCAGAGCTGGTGAGGGTCAGCATTAGGGATTCAGAGTTATGATGATGTTCTGCAGGACCTGGGCATCCTCCTCAGCCCAGCTACAGCCAGGATCCTCTCACACTCAGGAAGTTTAGGTGTTATTGGCATGAGGTGCCACTTTGTGGGGTCTTGTAGCATTTCTGGACAGCACTTCTGCTCTGAAAAACAGCACTAACTCACCAGCTGTAGTGTGGGTGGGACACTGCAAGGTACCAAAAACATCCTGATGTGTCCAAGCACTTCCACTGCTCCTGCCAGCTGCTGCTCACAGGAGGAGAGCCTCCCACACCAGCCTTTTCTGGTATGGTCCTTCATGCTCTTGTGAGCTTTTTAACATTTCAAGCTTCTAATGATTTTTGCAGGGAGGGACTTATTTCCCTACTCCTCCATCCTTCCCAGGGCTGTCAGTGCTGTATGCAGTGTGACAGGATGTGGGGCCTCAAGGGGTTTGATCTCCTCCCCTGGCACACTCCACAAAGCTCTTCCTGTGATGGATGCTCCTTTCACACCAGCTTGGTGGCACTGCTAAGTAAGAATCAATCCATATGGGTTTGCTTTCAGAAATGTGGTACTGAGTGACAGTTCTCTTCATTATTAATTGTTGATGGAGTATTTAACAGAGGAGTAGCAGGGCACTTTATAAGAAGAAAATATTATAAATATATGCAAAGGATGTGGAAAAGGGATGCTCTGATTGCAGAGACTTTTAGGCTCTGGTGTAATATGACAATATTGGGCAACATTGCATTGGCAATTGGCCTGTTAATGAGCTGGCTGGCAGCACTGCTGCAGATGCTGGCAGTCCCTAACATCAACCTTCATTGCAAAATGTTTGCGAATGCAGAATAGAGACATCTGTTCTTGAGTTGTTACACTTAGTAGCTTAAAAATGAACCTTCCATCCTCTCCTGAGGTGTGTGGTTAGGAGGATATGTATCAGCACTGCAGCCTTGGCAGCCCCTCTCCATTTGGAACAATTAACTGGGAAAAAAAACACGACAGAAAATCAATGCTGTTAAAGAGTAATGAGCTGAAGCTTGCACTTCAAGTGAAAATGTTTGCAGCTCTTCTTTAACATGGACCTCATGTAAGATAGCTTCAGAAGGGATGAGTGGCAGAAAAACTCTTGTTCTCTTCTACCTCCACTATCACAGCAAAAGGTGACACAATCTTGTGGTGTGATGGTCTGCTGCAAACCAGCCACCTCTGACCCTGAAAGGTTAAGTTAATGTTAGAGATAGGAACTGAGCTGGGCTTATTCACCCTCTTCATTTTGTAGTTTTGTGGGTTTTTGCTTGCAGAGATTGTTGGCATTTTGCTAATATTATTTCTCTCTGCTGCATTGAGAATGTGATACAGACCCGTTCCACCTGGCAGCAGAGGCCAGGTGGAAGTCTCTCCTGTGTTGTCCCTCTGCTCCTTCCCTGTGTATCAGCGTGTCTGTCTGGGACAGCTGCACTTCCAGCTGTGCTCTCAGGTGCGAGTCAGCGCTTGTTGCACTGCTTTGGTACAAAACACGGCACACACGGATTCTTTTTTAACCAATTGCGTAAGGTGACCTGCTTTATCCTCGCAACGCTGAGCCTCTTCCCGAGATCCCTGCAATGCTGTAAAGGGACAGACGATGGCACTCCAGCATCGCCTTTTCTCTCTTTCTGCTGACATGGGCTGTGGGAGCTGCTCGTTCCCAGAGCTCTGACCTTCTGACTTCCACTTTACTAATCGAATTTCTCTCTTGAAACAACATTGTGCGTGGACCTAAGTAGGTCCTCTCCGTCTTTGGTCCCTGGTGCCTGGGTTGTGTACAGATAGTGCCATATTCCCTTCACTGTACCAGGATGTACGAGGCAAAGTGCTCAGAGCCTCCCCTTAGAACAGCCTTTCCTCCCCCTTGATCGCAGCATCTCTCCCAGAGGAATTCATCTGTCTTCGGCAGGGTCTGTTGCATACCACAGGGGTGACGTTTTACTGTCACTTTGTACAACAGTTAGTGTCTCCTGACACCGCTTAAGACCACATTTTCTTTTTACACAGCTATATCACGCTGGCAGCATATAATCATCCCATAATCACCTCATATGCATAGGTCTTTATCTACTTCACTCCATCCTAGCAGAGGAGTTCCCAGCTTATAGAAAAGGTTGTGTCATCAGTTTCGTATTGCAAGACCCTGAACATTGTACTATGAATTATGTACTGTGAATTTCATCTTATTTTTATTGGTACTCCAGTCCTCAATCTCACTCAGTTCTTCTCACACTGCATCCCTAATTCTTTCCTCCATGGATGGTGTGTCCTACGTTTGGGTCATCAACAGATGCCATTAATAATGCCCTTAATATTTATTTCAGATCACTAAGGCATACATGAATCACTACCACCTCTGATGATCTCCAACTGTTCTATGACTTGGTATTTCGCACCCTAACATGAACTATTGCATATCCCCTTAGCTAGCTCCTTATGCACCATAGAGTTCCCATAAAAATAGTTAAAATCTCTCACGGCTTGCTCTGAAATTCAATGAAATCCAAACAGAGGTGACCTGTTATCCCATTTTTTACTACAGCAGTGTCAGGTGGATTTGGCAGGGCACAGCAAATCCAGTCTCTACTTTAGTGTCTTTCATTACCTTATTCTTTGAAATCCCAGAAGGAGCATTCATGTGAGAGTCCTGGACTGGGATTGCTCAGGGTAAAATTGCTTCCAGAGTGAAATTATCCCCATGCTGCTCCTGGCTAGCCAGTGGAAAAGGATGAACTCCACTAGTGCTCAGAGCAGAGTGCACTCATACTCAGGTATCCAAGGCTAGCTCTCAACCACACCATTAAGCTTTTCTGATTCTGCTGGTGCTCTCTAAGCCAGCAGTATCCCTCCTGGGCTGTGGGGACCATGTAGCTTCTCAGCTGCCACAGGACTCATGTCTCACCCCTCTGTGCCCTGGGAGCAGGGCCCTTAACTGTGGGAAGGTAATAACTGCTGGATCCCCTGTGGAGTGACAGGCCTGATGCTGGTTGAAAAGTGGCCAGCCCCACTCCAGGAAACCACTTTGCTCTCTGTGCACTTTTTCCTCTTAGCACAGTCTCCCTCCAAGCAGCACAGAGCAGAGCTCTGAAGGGCTTTGCCAGGGAAGTGTGATGCAGTGGCCAGCCCTTCCCTTGCAGCTCCCTCCCATCCTCCTGAGAGCCAGGGAATGCAGTAACCAGTAACTCTGTGCTGGTCCTGTGCTGTCCTCACTGTCAGGGACTTCTCTTTGCCCCTGTAGAGCAGTCAGCTCACTGTCAGAGCTCCAGGAGTGACTCCAGTATTGTGCACTATTAACAGCATTGAAATCCTGCTTTGGTCACCGCGGAGGGGAAAGCAAGGCACGGTGACTTGCTGAAGGTCATCAAGCAAAGGCAAGAATCAAGGATAAAGCCAATGCTCAGTACAGGAAGGGTGGGAATGGCATGCTTCCTTCTCCTTCACCTTCCCACTGCAGCATGAGGCCACCCAAGGGCTGCTGCTGGCTGGTGGCTGGGTTGTGATGCACAGACACCCTCACATGCTGCAAGCATAAAAAGAAAGCAGTTGGCTTAAATTTTGAACTGTTGCTGGTATTTTAGACCAGTGTGCTTGAACCAAACTGGCAGGTTCTGCCGATAGGTGTTCCAGACAGTAGGGAGCACAATTCCTCTATTTTTCAGCGGCTCAGCTGGAAGTATCCAATAAAATCCTCTGCATTTCAAAAGAGGCTATAAATGAAACGCTTGTGATGTGGCTGCGCCAGCTAAACAGGGAGCTCACTATGTGAAAAAAACTTTATAGCTGCACTGCTGAGGGGACTGGCTTGTGTGGATTTGTGGCAAACTCTGCTCCATGGCCCAGGGACATGATTCTGCTCCCCACGCTCTGGGGCCACCATTTAATTAAATATTGCACAGCTTAAAATCTTTATAGGATTTCATTTTTAGAATATGTAGAAATTTCAAACCTAATGTACTTATGATTCAAATATATGCAGTTAATTGATGTTTCCTGTGGCTTCCAGATGGTCTAAAAGGAACATTTTATATTGCCCTGATTACTAGCACAAGAAAGAGATTTTAGGAAGGAAATGGAGCACTTCAACCTGAGACAAGTATTTGCAGTGCAGCAGACAGGGAGGTCACAGAGAAAAGGAAAGGACTGTTTGGATGTTCTTCTCTGCCATCAGGATGTCATTCTTGGTTTTGTCTCCTTCTTTAATGATTTTTAGTATGGGGATATATTTTACATGTTTTTACCTAATAGGAGAGGGGAAACAATTGCTGCAATGACTGAACGGCATGCATGGAAATTATGGACAACTAAGGCATCCATTTCTCCACAAATGAAAGCAATGTGATGGAGGTGGTGTTGTTCCAGCTGGTGTCTCACAGAGGCAGCAAGTGTTGGTCCATGCATCTTAAATACAGTGTCATCGGGAGGAAATGCAGAACCTGCTCAGGAGCATCTCTGGAGCCCCAGAGTTTTGCCCCTTGGTCTGACACAGGTAGTAGTTTGGTAAGGCCTATTTAGGAGAAGGGTCCTTCCAGGGTGCTGTGCTGTGTTTTCAGTACATTGCAGTAGGTACTGGTAGGTGGTTGTATGTGAGTTGAGAGCTATATTTCTCAGTCATCAGTGCCCCTGGGCTTGCCCCTAGAGCTTTTTAGGATGGGGTAGTATTGCTTCACAATCCATGATTTGCCCTTTCCTACTGTAGGTGGCAGGCAGCAGATACAGGTATGTGTCACTCAAGCAGAAGCCATGGCAAAGTTATTATATATATATTATAACCCTTTATACATAGTCTGTTGACCAGATATAAGACTAAGGGTCGTAAGCTGCACCTAGACTTCTCAGAGAAATCCAGAAAGCAAAAGGATCTCACCAAAGCTTTTGATTCAACAGGAGGAACCATGACCTGATTATACTATAATCCACTGTAAGAGATGACAGAGTTGTTGTTCAGGTACTGTATTGGCAATATTCAGATACCGTATTAGCAATAAATCTCACAATAATCATACACATAAACACTGTGTCCTTATTCTTGCATCTGCCTGAGAAGCTTCCCTTAACTACTCTGCCACAGGCATTCTTTATTCCCTTCTCCCTCCAGCCAGTCTGTGAGTTCTTGGGCAGACACCATAACCTTAACCAAAGTGATGAAGCACCAGTGAATTCTTCCCCTTGTCCCAAAAGCTCTGTTAACTCCTTATGGACAACACACAATGCGGGGACAGATCCCCTCAAGCTGAAATATGCATCCCTCATAGGCCTTGCATTGCCTGTTTTTCTCCAGCCTCTGATTACCTTTCCCATATAAACTTTGTGAGAGACAGGACCTTGGAAAGACCTTCCTTTCCATGATATTTTTTTGCCTTGCTCTATTTTTCTTCAAATTTTCTCCTTTCTCTTTCTCTTTACGCTCCACCACTCACAATTCCTACCCATGCTCAGTTCTTCAGACATATTTTAGGATCAGCTCTAAAGCACACACAATTTCCTGGAAATGTTCTTGTTGCCATGTTCAGAGGAGGACTGAGAAGCTAACTGTGGAACTAGTGCCAATAAGATCAAAATTGGATTTTGAAAATCCTTCTTGCTTGCTGCTGGTGCCTGCTCTCCAAAGACAGTATTGGGTTTGATATTAACATTTTGCAGATGCTTAAAGCTCATTCTTTTGGCATACTCAGAGGCACTTCGGTCTTGACAGGACTGAACAGATTTCTGTCTACCCCTTACCTGGATCTTCTGTTTTTAAACTGAGGTGATATCAATTACTGTCCACTAATACATTGACTTAGTCAGCAAGTAATCACCATGGGCTTGATTTTTAAGCAATTAAATGACTGACTTAAACTCTGACTGAATGCAGCAGGTTTGGCGCAAGCTCTGTCTGTCAGAGAAGGGCTACAGTCAACCCAGTTTGAAATCACATCTGAAGGCACAACAAGGGGAAAATTTTAATATTATCAGAAAATTATTTGAAAATCAATTCACATGAATGAATGCTCTAAATGTTGTGGATACCCTGTCCCTGGAAGTGTTCAAGGCCGGGTTGGATTGGAGTTTGAGCAATCTGGTCTGGTGGAAGGTGTTCCAGTCCATGGCAGGGGGCTGGAACTACATGACCTTAAAGGTCTCTTCCAAGCTAAACCATTCTGTTATTCTCTGTACTCCATGTCCTAGAAGTACTTGGTCATGTAGTTGAGGAACAGAAATAGCACCACCTGACCTACCTTCCCTATAAACAATTCAGCTTAAAGGTTGAGGTGTTAGGCAGTCTTACTGTATACATATTTTTAAAAAGTAAAAGATGTGTTTGGGAAACAGGGTCATGAAGCATAATTCAACCCTGGGAAATACCAGCTAGATCACAGAGTCTTTCTGTCTTAGGTCCCCTAGGACAGAAAGAGGTCCATTCCTCCCCAGCCAAACAGTTTGCTGTGAGTATTTCACACTGTGCTGTGCACAATGAATCACACAGTTCCTACACTCCTCTGCACCCTGGGTCACGCGGTGGGGATTCCTTTGCTGCAGCCATTCAAGGCGAGATGCTATAATAAACCTTACTAATAATACTTCCCAGCTTGCCTACAACTTTGTCTGCAAGCACTATGCAGACTACAAGAAAACTCCATGTCTGGAGAAGGGTGTAAAAGTTTGGACAAGACAGTTTGCTCAGCTCTTCTATGTCTTTGCTTGCTATCAAACCACCTTAAGAGATTTAGTGTTTTCTTGGGGTTTTGTTTGGGTTGTTTGTTTGTTTGTTTGTTTTTATATTAAGGCCTAATAAGAGCTTTTGGGCAAAACAAAATAATACATTCAATAGGGGGAAGAAAAAATCCTGTTTCTCCCAGGTATTCCTCATCTTGATTGGAGTATTTCTGTGGGGCTTTAAACAGGGAAAAGCATATACTCTCTAAAGTTCACAAACGTGTATGTATTTCTCTGCTGATGCACGCAGGTGCAGAAGTTGGTATCTAAAAGCAGGGGCGTTTTTGCTGTATTATCCTTCAGGGCTCTGATCATCTCCTGATAGTTCAATTAGTTCTGTTATTAAGGACAGAGTAGAATTGGGGTTAGAAGGTGTATCAGGTCAGAGCAAAGGTTTGCTGCCTCTCCAGATCACTTATTAAACCTGCCCTTTGGCTGCAGCCCATTTATTCATCTTTTTTTTCCCTTGCTTTTGCCTGGAGACCTGCTGGGAACCAGGGTGAAGACCCCTGACTTGTAATGTGGCAGCAACTTGTACATGTCCCTTTAGCCCTGTTTGGCTGAGTGGGAGTTATGAAACAGGTCTCCATTAAGGTGCTCCAAATTGAATTGGTCTGCAAGAGGAAGGCATCTTCTTCACTGAAGCCTTTGGTCTGTCTCATTTGCTCTTTGCCCTCAATTCCCCCAGTCCCCCCTGCTCAGGGAGAGAGGCAGAGCACAGGGTCAAGAGCTGCCTACACAGCCCCCTGCCCTGCAGGTCCCCTGTCCTCTGCAGCTCCTGACACAGACATCTCCTTCCCTGGCTCAGAGTGGGGGGGATGCCTGGCAGAGCAGTTAGAGAGGAAAAGAGAGAGAAGGACTTTCCTCCACTGATGCTCATGTGCTGGTCAAGGTGCTACATCTGCCCAGCCAGGCAGAGCTTTGCCCCAGCATTGCTGGACAATACATAGCATGGGATTTCTTTTCATTAAGACTTACAGATTAAATTCTCTTGTGGAGCATCTTGCACGACTTTCCCTTTGTTTTTACCCAGAAGCCTCTCATGCCAATGTAAACCTGGAGTCAGTGCATTGGCTTCAAAGGGAAGACAGGCAGCACTGAGCCAGCAGGATTGCCCAAAACCAGAACCAGACCCCCAGGCCTCATGAAAAGTTGGGGATGTGTGACATTCCTGCACGTTTAAAAGCTGCATCACAAAGGCTGGGCCAGATTATCTGTCCTTTTCTTCCAGATCCAGAGGAAATAGGGAACAGCTTGCTGCTTTAGGGCTGACAAACCCCCTCAGTGTGAGGCTGACCTCAGAGAGTGAGAAGTAGGTACAGCCAGCTACTATGGCAGAGCCCAAAATAGAGTCTGAGGGGAGGACATGTGGCCAGGCACTGCTTGAGCACTGCCTGGGCTGGGCCCAGATGGCTGCAGCCCATTGCTTTAGCCCAGAATAGAGTAAACCCACTGGGGCTGTAGGGGAGGGCAGGGAGAATGCACACCTTGCTGCCATTACCCAGGGAAAGTGGGTACAATGGGGCCGTGGCACTGTATTTACCATGAGGATCACAAAGCTCAGAGAGTCCACTACAAACTAAACTGGCCAAAGGTTGTGAAACTGGAGACAACAGGATACCCTCCTATGGGAAAGGAAGCTTGCCTTGATTTCATTTCTACAATGCAGCATTAATCTCTCTAGATACCAGTCACTTTTCCAGTTTGTTGATCCTCCCAGCACCAAACTGGGCACTTTACTGAGCAGCTGGGGGCCACATGGCCCTGCGTGCTTGTTTTAGTAAAACACTTTCATGCCTTACCTTTGGATCCTTCACAGGCAGGAGGTATCACTGATGAGGGGTCACTCAGCTGTACCATGCCTCATTTGCCTCCTTGGATAAATACCACTTTCCTTCCTCTCCAGTGTCTTTTGGCGAATAAAAGCATCAAGGGACTCAAACATCCCTTGGACTGCCCAGACTAGGACACAGCACACCATGTGCTTTCTTAAAGCACTCTTCCCTGGCTCTGCCCTGTCTCTGTCTTTAGCCTTTTTTAGAGTAAGGTCACTTTATTTGTGAGGCTGCCTTTGTGCTTAGATTGATGCAATATTATTGTTACCACACTAATTTTTCTCCCCCTTGCTTTCTGATGTTCCAATACGGTGTGGCACTGATCTCTGAGTCCCTCTGCACACAGCATTCTAAAAATCAAATTCGAATGGACTTCCCCATAAGCCATTCCTGTCTGCCACAGGTAATACTCAGGTGACCACTTCAATTAAATAATCCTGCTGTTGAGTAACTTTTCCAAAGAAGCCCTTTCTGGCTTGAAACATATATGCAGCTGAACTTGGTCCAATGAAGGCAGATACAACCCTATGGGTTCAGCTGCCTTCTCCTGTTTGACTTGTACAAGCAGATTCCAGCTGGAATGTAGTTCCTTGCATAATACAGCAGCAGCTGCTGCTGGCCTACAGCACCTTATCCCACTGCTTGTCATGGAGACTGTGTTCCCACTGGCCAAACCTCGCTGCACAGGGTCAAGCTTGGTCTCTCTGGTGGGTTTTTGGTAGAGGGAAGAGCAGGGATTGCTACCGCTTTGTCTGTGGATTCTGGAAGTAGGAGCTGGTACATGATGAGACAAAGGTCTGGAGAACGAACACAAGAATAGCTTGGGATGAAATCCGTCTATTTCTGTGAGCTGGATCAGATTCTCACTCCTATTACTGAGTATCAGCAATAGCACACATTTCTTCAGAAATGTATGCTAATTGGAGCTTTTAAGTCATTAGCAGCTCAGTTTTATTATAGCAAGACTTGGTAGGCACCAAACTGACTGACTCTGCAAGTCGGTCCCAGCCATGACGACTCTGCATATGAAGCACTAAAACGTGGCTGCAGCTAAAAGGTCTTTGGTGATTTCGGGTTCATTTCATTCCAGTTAAAATGAGTTAGGGATGAGGCAGCAGCATTTCTTTAAATCCTGGTTGCTAGTCTCTAAAGTTTTCTTTAATTAAAGCCAGATCCTTATGCTGTTATTTGTTGAATCGACCCAGAGTCAGAGGGGCGACACGGGGAATAAAGAGCAATGCAGCTTGAATCTGGCCTGTGTAGATTATGAATTCCTTGAGGGTTGAGATTGATATAATTTGCCTGTGAAGTGCCATGGTGCTGTATAAACAATAAATAAATATAATTTTTCATCTTTCTTTTTAACGTGTTTTTGTCTTACAGACTTGGTTAAAGCAGCATTTCCCTGTGTTGTAAGAGCAGTAATGTCCTGGACTCTCTAGGAGTTACACAGAGGATATTATGCACCTGATTTAGTTAATTAACAAAGGAGAAGCCACGTTGTGAATGCAGTATTTGCTTCCCACTGGCTTCTTACATGCTGTGCCTATCAAAAAAGAACAGCAAACGTGTAGATAAATGAAAGAAGCATCTTTGATTGTGTGGACTTTCTAATAAGTGGCACTTTGCATTTTGCAGATCAAGGTCTGGAAATAACACTGGCAGTAATTATGCACATGTGGCATGTCACCTTGATGCACTGGTGTGGAATTGAAGGGGAGAACAAATTTACATAACTAATCACTGACAAACAAGATAAAGTGATTGCTATTAGCAAGTTAACTTTTCTCTACAATTACCACCCTGTGTTATCTGAGATAACCCCACCTAGTTATCTCTGTGGAGAACAACGATGGCCTGCTGTGCTTCAGATATCACCACACTGCCTTTTCGTGGCAAATCATAGAATATCCTGTTAATTTACTTTTTGTCCTTGGCTGTGAAACTTAGAATCATCCTATGGGAAGAAGCAGAGAGAACAAGGCTCTCTCCCTCTGGCATGTCCATGGGTGGAGGCTGCAAACAAGTACAAACTGCAAAACTTGGTGTATGGCCTTTAAAACTGGGCTCATTCAGAACACAGCATATGGGGCACCCAAAACAACGGGTGATCGGCAGTTTCACATGAGGTTTGAAATTGGATTATTTTATTCCTTTTGGGTTTAGAGGGGACACATTTCCATGCATCTCTCTGCAGCTACTAAGGCTGGAAACACTGAGATTTTCCCGTCAGTAACTGGGATCCTAGATGTTGAGGTGTTGGCATTAAATATTGTAATCTCATCATTAAACCAGGCATTCCTTGCAGTGTGTGCTTCTCTTTGTCAGCTGGATGGTTTCTGTCTTTGGCAAACCCATGCTTCTCTTTGAGTAGAAGGTGACCTAAGTTGCTGTGTCTGGATGTGTGCAGCTCTTTACATCATGGATGGGATTGCTGAGATGTTGTTTTTCTGTCAACAATGACCTCCCTTTCCCCTTCCAGATGCTTCTTTGTTTTTCACATTTACCCTGTGAAAAGTAATGGTTTCTGCCTGCCAACCAGATTCTTCACTTAAAGCATCCTGCTTATCTTTTCCTGTGGTTCTCCTTGATTTTATGGCCAGGACCCAGATGTGGCAATTCAGCAGACCGAGAGCTCAGAAAAGTTTAGTCTCAGGTCAGTGGCACCCTCATCTCTGGTTCACTGAAGGATCAGTGAGGCTGTTCATTTAGAGTGAAACAGCTGTAAAGAGTGCAAAGTGCTGCCCCAGTTGCTCAGCATCAGGGCAACCTCTGGGGAGCTGCCTCTAGTTCAAGGGCTTTCCTGGTTTGCAGAGCTGGGACTGGGAGATTTTAGTCTGTGAAGTCTGTCTCATGTAAGGGCTAGAGGAGAAGTGGGTGTAAAATTATGTTAAGTATAAACAGAAGGAACTTAATGGAATCTTTCTGAGTCTATTTTTTTTTCTGATTTTATTTTTAGCTCTGCTGAGAGAAATGGGACTTTCACTCCCATTCTTTGAGAATAAAGAGTCTGGCCAACATATTTCATTAACCAAACCATCATCTTTCTTCCTTCTGTCTGGAACGGTTCTTAAAGAAAGGAAAACCAACTGTGCACAATTAGCAGAGACTATGCCAGAAAATTGAAAAACATAAATGGAGTGAAAGAGCAAATAGAAGAGATGAAGAAAAGGAACTTCTTGACACATAAAGACACAGAGAGAAAATAGAGGATAAGGCTAAGGCAGCACAGACCCACTGTGGCTTCAGTTAGTAACCTTTGGGCCTGAAGATTTTGTTTGCAAGATGTGCTCATCAGGGTAGCCTGGTTCATCCAGGCCCTGAGTGGGGTGGTTGAACTGGAAGCAAAGGGGATCCAGCAGCTCATGCTCACGTGGTGACCACAAAGTAGGAGGCACTGGGCTGGCTGAAACATCATAGCCCAGAAGAGAAGCCAAATGGTCAAGTGTCTTCTAATCTAGACAGGGAATTTTCCCCAGGAAGAAGGGGAAAATTTTATTCAGTAATTTTCAAGACTTCAGGATCATTTTGCAAAGGATGAGCACTACAAGCATTAATATAATTGAAGGTTTCCTGAGGGCTGGACTGTCACTGGACTAGAGGCAGTGGGTGTAAGAGCCAGCAAAAGGGTCTCCACTGCAGATTTAGGAGATGAGAGAGCTTTGGAGAGTTAAGGAAAGATCATTGACTTTTAATGAGTTTTGATGATCATTGCTGTGGGAAAAGCTTTATTTGTCTGTGGTAAGAAAGGAATGACTTGGGTTTATATCAAGTTTATGTCAGGAGACATTTTGTCTTTATTGTACACTGAGGAGAAGAAATGGGGTCTATATGGAGGACATACATTGACAGTGATTTAAGTGATTCTCTGGAAATCACCCCACCCCCAGCTTCTTGAATGAGCCACTTTGCAAAGCAGAAAAGAAGACAGCAAAGAGATAAGAGAATAGAAAGTCAGTGTGACATCTGTCTTGCATGTATGCTTATGTTTCACTTTATGATCTGTGAGTTTTTCAGGCACAAAATGACTAAATTTCAACAAGTTCAAATCGTGCCTCGGATCATCCTATACAGCGAGTTGTTTACCCACTATATTACAGGCAAGTAATTTCAATATTGACAGATTGGCTAAAGTCCAAATTTGATATGCCACTATTAGCATATTTTTACTGTTTCTGTGCTTACAAAGGAACCAGAATGTTCCTTGGCAGTCAAGGCTAATAAGTATGCAAATCATGATCTGTGCTTATAGGCACGCTCTTTTTTTGGTACATGAATCAGCGTGCCAATTTGGCACTCCCCTTTCTGATCAGAGATAAACAGAGCTGCGGGGATTAGGGTGACAGATAATTTCTCCTGAAAACCGTCTGGGTTTTGAAAGATGCAGAACTATGTTTAATCCTCCTAACTCTGCACAGTGGATTTGCTGGAGGAGAAGCTACTGACTGAAGGGCTAGTACACTTCTCCGTGCCAGAATATATGAACCCATAAGGCTTTGTACTTTCTTGAGGTCACTTTTAAATTTATATCTTCAAGAGTTGAGAAACAGCTTTGTATCTAATGATTTTACGGTCTGAAAGGAGATTTATAATGATAAGAGATCTATATGAACTAAGACCATGTAAAACAAGATCTTAGTACAGCCATATGTTAACATGCATATATTTCTCAAGCTCACATATTCCCTGTGCTCTCTATACATCACCATCTCAAGATGACGACCACCTCCTTAGTATCTCCCATCTCCTGAGTATCCCCTATAAACTACTCTTCCTTATATTGCCAAGCTCTGGCACGCGAACCTGTGTGACTTGAGCATCTCCTTGTCATCTGAGGAAAATAACATCACCTTTCCTGTTTCTTCAGTGCTGCTTTTTAGCTATGGGGCCACTACTCCCCTCCTTCAAAGAGCACTTTGAGAGTGGACCTCCAAAAACCAGCGAGGCATTTAGATATTACAGCGGTGGAGGTCACTGGAGAGCATAAACGGACAAAATTGTACTGAAGGATACTAAAGGAGATCAAAAGGAAAACTTAAGACTCCTTTCATGTTGCAGGTATTTCTTTCTCTCAGCCTCAGCCAGTCCATCATGTCTCTCCAGCCCTTTGTTATCTGCCTGGGGCTGCTCTCTACTTACAGTAATAGCCGCTGTTTAAGTCCCACGGTATAACTCTTTTATCTCAACTAACACTCCTTTGAGAGCATCAGCAGAAGGGCTGCTAAGTGTCATCCCTGTTGAATGTAAATGGGAGTTTCTTCTGTGTTTGAATATCAATGCGTTTGATCTCGAGTCAGGCCACGTAGCTGATGGTTTGGGAGCTTCTTGGTGTGTGCTCTTGCTGATAATTCCTTTTATAATTCTTGTCATTGTCTTCTCACTAGGAGAGTTTGAATGTGCACTTTGCTCTCTGTTGCCCATTTTTGCATAGAGTTATAAATGGGTTTATTTTGTTCTTTTTTCCCCTGGTTTTCTTGGGCTGGATACAAACCTTGTCCACCACTTCTGGAAACCCCATGAATTCACTGGAAATATTTATAGTGTTGAGCAACCTGGATTATAATATACGAGGAAAGGCAAAATAACCAGTGCACAGAAAGCCTTGAAACTGCCTGCACCCTTAGGGAATACAAGCTCAGAAAGCACATCTTTAAGAGCCTGATGCATGTTTCCAGCTGCAAGGGTCTTGTTGAACATCCTACAAGGACATGTGCCATAGCAGGACCATGTGGGACCTCACAGGACCTTAATTATCTGGTGTGATTTGTTCAACTGGTGAAGGCCTAATCTTGGATTTAGAAGCCCTGATCTCAGTTTTCTGCTGTGTGACAGATGTACTGGGGCTAATCATTTAATCTCTGTGGGCTCCATTTCCCTTCTCTGAAAGGGGTACATTTTGCACTTGCTGTGGGAATAGGTAAAGAAATTAAAGCACTCAGATATGACTTAAGGCAAAAAAATACCTTATGCTGGAAAATGTTTTAAGGAAAGAAAATTAATACCTGAGAGAATTGGAAGGTAGAGTTATTAGTAAAGATACAGAGGAGCTCATTGAGATAAATAAGGAAAAAAGAGGAGCTTTTGGAAAAACAAAACATGTAAAACAACACCCACTGCTGCAGGAGGAAAAAAAAAAGGTAAGATTGGATTAAATCTGTGAAATTATGGCTTAATATTCAGATTTATCACGTTTGTTAGATACATGGACTCCTTGTTCAGTCATAATATCAATAAATGGCCTTATAAATGAGTGGTTTTGCTCTTAACATATGTATAGAGGAAAATTTGCAGCAGACTGCCCAGATGTTTCCCAAGACAAAGTGGTCACGTCTTGGCTAGTCTCAGGAGGCTGAGAGTTGAGAGAAGGTGCTCAGTGGCATGGAGCCCAAATGAGAGCAGCCTTAGAGGGAAGAGCCCTAAGCCAGGAGTCCTTCATATTCATCCTGTTATCCACCCAGCTGCCTCTGTAAGTACAGCTGACCATGACTGTTCAGGCACAGTCTGAACTCTCCAGACAATGTTCTCTCCTCCACTCATGTTTACAGATTTGGCATGCAGAGTCTAACTTTGGGGCCATCTTACCAGGCAGTATAGACATATTATTTGATTCTAAGTCCTACAGAAATATTTCAGTGAGCTCCATCAGGCTCTGGATACAAATGCTAATCCATTTTGTAGTGGGTTGCATTGCAAGCAGCAAAGAAGAGCACATCTGCATCTGTATTTTATTGCATTTCATTGTGCAGAGATGATTGGAAGTGTAGAACCTGCATTGCTGGAATGAAAAAGAAAGAGGTGGTTAGGCATCTAAGCTCAGGTTTAAAAATGGAGACAACACACTTCCTGAAGATTCCTAGCTTACAAAACATACATGACTTGTGAGATTTTCCAAGTGATAATTCAAATCCTGAGGAAAGTGCCAAGGCTTCTGATAAGAAATTTTATTTGATACTCAGCCTGTTGACCACATGGTGAGTAACTTTGTCAAAGTGGAGCTTCTATTTCTGCCAGTGATCTAACTGTACAGAACAATACATGGGCTCAATATCTACAACAAAATAACCCCTGTCAAGATAAAGGCTGAATGAAAAGGCCATGCCCTAATGCCCTGGTTTTATGTAGTCTCTCAAATGTCAGTTAACATCTGAGACTTCTGTGCAGAACACAACAGTGTAATGGAGATGTTCTCAGTTTTCCTGTGGGATCTTGCAGTGCCTTCCTGAGGGGAACAGGTAGTGGAGTAAGAGATGTTCTTTTATGTGTTACTCAAAGAGAGGGAGCAGAGCTGTCCATGAGGGGGTTTCCTTTTAATAAAGATGTGCTTGACACAGCAGTGCAGCCAAGACAATCTTGTTTCATGGGGATGTGGTAAGATAACTTGAACTTTGCATGAAAACCATCTTATATAGCTCTTCCACTAGTTTGCATTCCTGATGACAGAAACATGGTAGCTATATTTTTGTAGCCAGAGGGACCATTTTGATGATCTAAGCTGACCACCTTCCTAACAGAGGTGAAAGAACCAATCTCATAACCCCTTTTGGAAGTTCATCACTGTTATTTGAAAGACATGCAGTTTAGACTCCAATATGTCAAATATATGAAGATTTATTATCCCTAGATAAATTATCTGAACAGCTAATTAGCCTGACAGATTTTATGTCTCATTAGGAGAGTGACCTGGTCCAGTTTCAGTTTCTAACAACTGGCTCCCACCATGCAGCTCCCAAAGGCTGCCTGACACTTCCCTGGGTAAACCTTTGCAAAATATGATCAAGCAAACTTTTAACTTCAGATAGAAGTAAGCTAAATATATCTAGAGGCTCTTGGATGAATTAAGTATATTACATTGAGAGATATTTCTAAATTTTAATAATCCTCAAGATCTTTTCTGGCCCCTTTTCAGTTTTTCAACTTATTTTGTGAAATGTGGAAAACAGGATGAATGTAACTATTCCTAAAAGGGCCTTATGAGAGCCATTTGGAGAACTGAACTCCTTACTCTTCTGGCTTATCCTATTGCTTGTGCCTACCATATATGTATTTAAACAAACAGCCACAGCTTTGTACTTGGAGTACCTTACATGTCTATCACTAGTGTGAGGCAATCTACATTCCAGCGTATATGACCTGCAGCCTGCAGAATGAGTTGGAAGGCAGGCAGAGGTATTGTACCAGCTTGATGGTAGTAGATCCTATTTTCATGTTATTACTGGGTAGTACATGTTGTTTGTTTGGTTTGGTTGTTTTCTTTGGAGTTTTTTAACTTTTATTTCATTTTATTGGACAAACATATTTCACAATCCTTTTCAACTCTTGGAAAGGGAAAGGTTCTTCTCCTTTAAGCTAAATCTTTCTGAGGATTATCATTCTCCCCACTTTTGTTTTGATCCCTCTCTGACACGGAGACATTCACAGGGATTTATTTTTTGGATGATCTGCACTCTTAGTCTGGACAAGACTGACATCCTCAGCACTATAAGCATGTTTTCAGCCATTCTAATAACTAGGAAAGACTGGTAACTAAGTCATCATTACAATGAGACTTATATGCTGGTTTTTGTCATGGCAACTCTTAGTTGTGAGAAAAGTAGTAACTACATTAAAGATTTTTTTCCCCAAAGTAAAAGGTCAATTTTACACAGTTTTCTTGTAGCAGCATCTAAGAGTGTTCCCCATCCAAACCCTCTGTCTGAACACACACAGAGGGATATCATTATGCAAAGAATTCCTGATTCAGCAAAATATTCCAACATGCTCGACTTTAAACATGCTGGAGGAAGTATTTGCTGTAGCAACAGAAAAATATTAGTTAATTGAAGCAACAGTGAGCAAAATAGGGATAAAGGAGGATGAGATGTGTGAAAAGACCAAGTGAAATCAAACCAAAATAAACATTGGCCTTCTTGAATGGCAGCAGGCTTCTATGGACTGATGTATGGATACTGGATTGGGATCCCCTTTCAGAGGATCCATGTGATGAGAAGCAGTAAGTAACAGATCTGAGACCTCCTATGTGAGGACCTCCTAAATTTACATACTGAAAATGCCTGTTAGTAGCAGCATATGGTCCCCTGAGGGTCTATTGCTCCTTACAGTTGCAGCTATTACTGGTTGAACAGCACAAGGCAAAGAAAGGGAAAATGTTCCTTAGAAATTTTACTGCCGAGTGGCTACTGCTTTTAGAAGGTATTTCTTTTAGTCATACAGAAAGAATGCTTGGGAAAAGCTTTAGAAAGCATTTTTGCAAACCAAAGGATATCTCTGTAAAAGCATGCACTGCAAATTTAAATCTCAGTTAAGGCTGGAAACAATGCAGAAATGTACCCAACACATTTAAAATGCAGGGAAAACACATCTTTGGGTAACATTCTTCTTTAGTTTGCCTGTAAAAGGATCTTCTTCCTTGTTTGTGATATGAGCAGCTGCTACCATTTCATCTTAAGGCTTTTCAAATCTTCAAAGTCCTGGAACGTATTTTGTCATATATCCATAATGACCCACAGCTTAGACAGAAATAAACAGAGCTGCCTACAGCCCACTGACCATGAAATCATTCTCTAGTGATTCCAATCTCTTATGGCCTTGTTAAATTGCCCAGGCCAAATCATTTGTCAGAGTTACCCAGGAATAAAATTATTTTATGCTCTTGTCAAGTGTCACCCAGTTCTGACAGAGGCAGTCAGTGTTCTGTATTTCTCCAAACCCAAAATGGAAAACAAGGCACCATCACATTTAGAGACAGGGAATTACTGCACTGAATTTTATAAGGGCTAAGATTCACGTGTTCTGGCTCATTGGTTCTGTTCAGTGTTTCCTTTCAATGTCCTCTGGATCCAGATATCTAGATCTAGACTATTTTGTGTATTTTGAATAGGGCTCAACTGCAGAAGTTGGACTTGACCTTTTCCTATTTACATCTTCATTTGACTGTAAAGGATTTGAAGCTGTGCCATGGCTGTTTCTCTTTTCTTCGTTTCCTCTTTTTTTCCCACTGAAGAATATAAATAAATGGGGAAACAACCTAAGTACAGAGCATATTTCCCTAGTTAAAGCACTGAAAATCAGTGAGTGTTTTACAGCGTGAGAGCAGTTGGATTTGAGGCAGATAACCATTGCACTAAATAGTGTCAATGCTTGCTGAGCAATGAAGCTGCCCTGCTGCCACTGCTCCTTCAGAAGCAGCCTCCAGCTGCTCCTACCAGAGCCAGCAAACCAGGGAACATGAGAGTTCCCAAATGATTTCACATCAGATGTCTAGTACTTCATCTGGAAGTCTGCTTCCCTCTTCATTTCCCCTGATAAGGGTCCTGGAGACTTGTGCACATTCTTATCTCTAAACAAGGCCCATCTACTGAAAAAGCAAAATGGATAAGGCGAAATGTCCCTTCCTGAGAGGAAATTGTAGCCTTGCCACAGTCAGTCTCCCACTGACTTTACTGGACTTAGAACAGCAGCTGGGAGTATTAAGTCACAGGTTTCAAAATCGTGTACATGCTTTCCCCAAAGTCCTTTTGCCTGGAAAATTCTCAATGGTAGAAGTAAACCCCAAACCTCAGTGCAACCACACACATCTGCAGCACATCTATATTACCCAGCAGCCAGGGCAGGTGCATGACAGCCTCTCTCCATATGCCACGTTCCATAACCACTACAACTCTCATATACAGATTTCTAAAAAAAGATCAAAAAGCACAAACGAGCATAAACAAGCTGAACACACCACTCTTCGACTGCTATGTCATGTATTTCTGCCTTCAAATAGTTCTGCCCTGTATTTAGGAAGCATCTCCCAACTGGTGATCTTCCATCAACTTGAAAGCGTTCATGAATTCAGGACTGAAAAAACTCTCCTTGTGCAGTTAAGTGTAATTACTCCTTTTCTGTCTTTTTCTCTCTCTTCTTCAACTAGAGAAACAAAGGAGACAAATTAATCACCAAGCTCTGCCACCTTTATTTAAGCCAAACAGCTCTTTTGTCCCTGAATAATCATCTGGATTCCTCTTGGCTGAATATTGTACTGCTTAATTTGGTAACGAGGAACAGATGCAGGTGTGAAATGCTTTGTATCAAGACTTGATAAAAGAGACAGAGACAAAACCTACTGGCCCTCAATTTGCTAGTCTGAAATTGTTAGAGTAAGCAATCTCTCCAAGGGGATTTTTCTTCAGGGCATTGACAGTAGTAAGCTCAGCAGTGTTTTATGTCATCTTTCACAAATCCACCATGCCAAGCCAATCCAGGGCAAATTTTGGATTTTTTTTTAATTTTGGTAGATTGGTTTCTCTTTTCTAAACCCATGATGGTGAAAATAAGATTGTGTGTATAGCTTAAAGAAAGGAAAGAACTGGAAGCATTGCGTTCTCTGTGATTTATCACCATTTCCAAAGTAGGGACTGTCTTTCTCCTAAAGCCATCTCCACCTTCCTAATCAGTGTTGAAATTGGTGCAAAGGAAAGCCAGTCTTCTCCCTTTGCTGAGCTGATAACTTTGGCATAGAAGCTGATGATGGGTTTTATGGATTTTGTCATTCTCAGATCTGCAAGACCTTATTAACATTTTCCCCACAAATGTCCAACCCACAGGTAACATTTTTCCTACCAAAAATGTTCCCCTGAAGAGTATGCCTTTTCACAGATTTTCATGGATTATGCATTCACCTTGTTCAACTTCCTCATTCCTCCCTCAAAATGCATTACAAAAACGGGGAAAAAAATGTTCCCAGATAATTTGTAGGAGCGCATTATACTTGCTCAATGCTGCCTAACAATTAGTGTCACTTGGCATGTTACTGTCTTTTTCCTTCTAGAAGCAAATTCAATAGCTGTTTCAACAGAACGGGGGTGGTTTTGGCAGCTCTGTGACCCAGATACAAGCCTCAGTTTGAATGTATTTTCAGCATTGCTATCTTGGCTTATCTCGAGTTGGGAATCTGAAGCTCTCTGTAAGCATCCAGCTGCAGTGGAGTTAGGCAGCTGGAGTGCTGGCTGCTTGCTTAGGGCAAAACGTTAAGGGCCAAGCTGCATAGCAAATGCCCTTGGCAGCTGCTCAATGGAGCAGGGAGGGAAGAGGAGAGGAGGCAGCAATAGTGGGTAAAGCAGATCCTGGAAGAAAAGAAGGCTTTGCTGCACCTGAGCTGAGGAGATGCTCATATTATGGAGGGAAGGGTTATCTGAATGAAAGGGTTTGGGTTTCCAGATTTGCTGTGAGATCCCTCTTAGCTCAGCAGAGTGCAGGGCAAACAGGCACAGCATAAAGCTCCTTTCTGCTCTCACTCCTGGACCAGGAAGCACTGCAAAACTTAGAATAGGTTAAGGGGGAGTGTTAACAGGGGGATTCACACCATCCTGCTTTCATCACCTCTTAGTCTGAGGAATGGCAGTGTCCTGTCAGAAGCTGATTTAGAGCAGGGGTTGGTGCTGCCCTGAATGTCTGTGCTCTGCTGTGTCCACAAAGGGCTCCACAGGGACACGAGCCAGCAAGTCAAGTGCCTCTAATGGGACAGTGTGTTCATTTTCCTGCCTCCAAATGCTGCTGCTGCCAAGGATGTGCCACTGTGCCACACAGCCTGCCTTATCATCTCCATGGCTTGCTTATTATACTGAATTCTGTAGGCTGGCAGAAAGGCGGCTGTGCCAGCTTGTTGTCACCTAAGAAAGCTCCTGTTGTTGTGGGGAGTTTTTTACAGCTTAATTTGGGCAGCTTTGTTTGTTCTCTGTGCCTTATGAGCAGCACAAATGGGTGGGAACAGGACCAGCTATCCAACCTCCAACATATGATCTGGGAAAAGGTGGTTATGGTAATAATTCCCCTGCATTTTGTGACCACCTCAGACGGTGAAGGTTGGCATGGCTCAGCATCACCTGCTTGTTCCTTACTGTGCTGCAGATTGGGCCCAGCAAAGCTGGGGAGGAAACCTAGCAGGTGATAACAGTGCAAACAGATTGAGAGGATGGCTGTGGTGCTGGAAAACATGACAGTCATTTCCAGATCCAAATGTCTGCACTTAAACACATCAGTCACAATAACTGGACCACAAAAGCCTGTTGGCCACTGGTTGGTGGTTCTCAGCCCAGGTGGAGATGGCTCCAACCTATTAAAACTTTCATCACCTTGATTACTGCAGCACAGAGAGGTGTGGAGGTGGCCAGTTAAGAGATGTGCATATCATGCAAGCCATGAAGAATTATTTGTGCTATTCTTATCCCCTAACTGATGACTTCAAATGACAGAATGAATGAATGGAATTTTTAAAATCCTTATGCAGAAATCTACTGTGCTTAACTTCTTGTTTAAGCAAATGGGGAGAAATAAGCCATGAAATGTCCATTTCTGCTGCACATAATTGCTAAAACTCTGAAATGGAGGGGGTTGTAGAGACAACATAGTCCAGTCAGTAAAAATAAAATTTTAATTATGTACATGGCTGATACAGTTAAAACTTATGCATGTTTATGCACACTGGGCACTCTTTTGCAGCCCCAGGTTGTCATTAGATTTCCCTAGCCCTGTAACACCAGCTTCCATGCTCTCCCTTTTCTCCATCTGTGTCAAGCACATGAGTAGATTTATTCACTTAAAGTGAAGAATGCTTAAGATGCTTAAAGTGAAGAATGCTTAAGATGCTCAAAGTGAAGCATGTCCTTCAGGGTTTTGCTGGACAGCGGCCAAAGATGTGAAGTGTTACTCCTGTCTTATCACATACATAAGACATCCACTAATAAACAAATAAAACAAGTTCTGTCATGTGCTAATGGCATTTTTCCCCCCAATTTGCTAGGCTATGTGTTTTCTAGTGCAGATCTTTTTGAATGCAAACAGGGAGAAAACTGCGTTAAAGTGGTCAACATTTTGGTTTTCATTTCATTCCAAAATTAAAATTTTAGGAATTATTTCCCCTTAAATCTTGCATTTGTTTGTGCCTTGGCACCTAAAATGGCACCATTTGTAGAGCCCTGAAAGGAGCAGAAGTGCTGACACACAGAGCTTTGCTCCAGCTCTGGGAAAGTGCTGTTATAATTAACTCCAGGGATTCTCTTCATTGCCGGTAAAATTATGATGTGTTTCCCCCCTGTAACCTGAAAAATAGCTCTGGGGTTGAATTTTTGTCCCAATCCTTACTTTTCATTACACATGCTTTAAAAAATAAATGCATCTTTTTGAACTTTGGTCCTCTGCCAAAATTTGTATAAGCAGCAGTTCATGAAATAATATGTTTCTCCTAATTTATGCAAAGAATGGAAAAGCACTTGCACTAACACTACAGATGGCTGTGCCCTGTCTGTAGCAGCCACATAAACACATTAGTGGAGATGTGAAACTTCTGTGCTCTTATAGCACAGCTATAGCACCTACCAGCTCTACTGGTCTGAAAACAATGGCTCTGCCACTGTGAAAGAGCCTGATGGACACACTATTTCTTCTACGTTACTGTTATGTTTTCCAAAGCACTTGAGAAATCAATGATGCATGAGCCTCGGCTAATGCTGAGAAAAGCTGCTGAAAATCTATATGGATTGTGTGTTGAATAACACTGTTTTCTGAGCATGTCAGGCACATCCTGCACTACAGAATACCACTAATATTAGCTCCTTCCCCTAGTTAAAAATAATCAGCTGTGGAGCCAGTCAAGAGGCTGTGTCCATGCTGAGTGGGAGGGATGGCAGTGTGATCAACAGGGATCTTTCCCCTGCGGTCAACAAGCTTTGTATGAAACCTTCAGCTATTGGGAGCTGCCCATGGCCATTGATCACACCTCTGAGGGTAAGCAGGGCTCCCTCAAAGGCTGCCCTGATGGAGGGCACAGTGGACCATTCAAGCCCAGAGACAACAGGGTTGCAACATGACAGCCATAACACAGCAGACATCCAAAACGCAGGAGGCCAACCAGGTCAGGCAGCTCCTCTGTGAAATGGCTCTTCATGCTATTTATTCCTCTTCAGCAGCAGCTCTAACAGCTTTCTTCCGGTGCTTAAACAGAAATGTAAGAAAAAGATCTGCTGAAAATAACCTCCATGGTCCCAATGAGCTGAAAAGGCTCCATTATCCTGCAGCATTTGAACAAACATCTTCCCACCTCTAAAACATTTGTGGTTGCATTGAGTGCCACAGCATCTTGGGTGGGTGCATGTGCCCATAGCAGGCTCGGTATCTAAGCAGTGTCTCTGGTGAGCAGATACATTCTGCTCACTTGAGCATATTTCTTTGGATGAGAAAGCACAAGATCACATAAAATGTCTGCAGAGTCTCTGGGTAAGTCACTGATAATCTCTATTTCAGCCCATTCCTCCTGCTGTTTGGAGCACACCTGCTGCATACGCTGTAAATAAGGAGCCTACTTATGCGCAGAGAAGAAGGAGGTCTGATGAATGGCAAAGATATACAAATGGTAGGGAAGTAACCCTAGAAACAGCACTGGAATCTTTTCTGCCATAAATAATGTGGCTTTTAACCTGATGATTAACATCCAAGTCTTAAGCTGAAGCATGTTTCAGTGAAATTCCTTGCTGTGTTGCCTTGGTGGACTTTGGCTTTGGATGTGGACTTTGGTTTTGGATGGAAATGCAGAACTGAAACACTGAAGAGCTCCCCTTTACTGAAAATTGCTTTTCAGGAAACGGTCAAAAAAAGCTTGGGCTAAAGTAGAGACCCTTTGGGACTCCCTGCCCTGGGCCAGCTGTTTGTCAAAGTTCATGACAACAGCCTGGGTGCATGAACTGCAGAGATCTCACGCCCTCCAAAGCCCTTTCCTCCACTGTTTATTAATCTTTTTTGTAAGATTCCTCCAAGTTATATAAGCTCCAGCTCTGGCTTCCCATTAGTTGCCACTTAGGAAAAAAAAGCTGTTTTGGACAATTAATAGCCTAGTACATGGAGGAGCCTTTCACCTCTGGGTTGGAAGTTCAGACCCAATGCACAGCAGTAGTCTGGGGAAGTCATTAGGACCAGAGCGCTCATCTGCAGCCAGCTGAAATGTGGTGGGTACCTCCCTAATTCCTCTGCTTTTTGCACAAGGCACTGTGTCACCAGCTCCCATGTACACTGAGCTCCCATGTACACTGAGCTCCCACACCCACGGGGAACAGACTGATCCAGACAATGAAAGGGCTCCTCACCCCTCTTAGACTCCAATGGAACATTTTGTCCAGTGCTGGGGGTGACAACAACTTGTTCCAGTCCTGTATTTGAGACAAACCCTGTGAGTTAAATGAGTATCTGCAGGACAGACAGACTGATCTGGGCTCATGTCCAGCACAGACTGTTCTCAAGGTCGATGGATGGGGTCAAGGTTTTGGTTACCCATCCAGCCACCTTGGAGGAATTTTTAAAAAATTGCCTGGTGCACTCATATTCAAACCAAAGCCTTATTTCTTATGTAGCTTAAATTGCATTCTAGTTTGGTTACTTATTCTCTGTGACCCAAATTAATATCTCTGCCTTCATTATCTGTGTCAGACTAAGCACAGAGATAATTCAGTGCTGGAGGAAGTTGTTGAATTCACAGTAGTGGAAATGGAGACCCCCTGCCCCACACACAGCTGCCTGAAGGACCACTGCAGAGCCACGAACCCCCCATCTGCCCCTAGCCAGGGCCAGAGCCCCTGCTTGTGCCAGCCCCACGAGCCCATTCATGTGGTCCCTGTTTGCAGATGCTGCCAACAACATCTCACAATTTTATTCCTGCACCTATAATGCTGGACACGTGGGGTTGCAATGAAAAATTCAATCATCATCTCAACGTCCAGTTCACATTCCAAATGCATTTCCATTCTGCCCTCTGCACAGCTAACTGCAGGTGTCTGCAGGAAGCCTGCACCTGTATTTCACAGGGAAGTGCTCCCCTCAGTACTCTGAGATTGTAGAGATGCAAACAAAGGTCCAGAAAGCTCCTGGTAAGACACACCTTTTCACTGTGAGCAACTCTGTGCAGGTGGGAGTCAAACTCACAGATACCCAAGTGTAATCTGCACCCCAAAGCCTGAGTTAGTGACCTTGCAGCAGAAAAAATGCAGGTGTTTGCCTCAACTGGCAGAGCAGTTCTTTAGAGCAATCCTGTCATCACCAATGTCCTAAGCTGATGCTGTGAATGGTGACAAGGATGGGGAGGTTAAGATGAGGACATCGGTTCCATTCTATTTCTGGTACAAGGACAATATCTGCTGGTCTAAGGGGAGGGCAGACAGTTCAGCATGGTGGCATCTCTAAACACTGTAGCTAAATCTGACTGGGCTCATGAGTCAGATGTCTTTGTAGCATGGCATCTGAACTGCAGCCCACAAAGAGTCCCTTCTTTCTATTTTAAGAGCTGCGTGAACAGAACTAGAATACTGCAGCTATTTTCCATTATGATTTATCTCTCCACACACTTAGAGTCCGCTCTGATCATGCAACAAAATCCCAGGCTTGGAAAAATCCTCTTCTCATGATCAGTGACTTCTGTTGAGAAATCCCAAAGCAAGTTAAAAAAATGAAAAGAGAACAGAAGTTAGTGGTGCAGGCAGAGAGGAAAAAAAAGAGAAGGCAAGTAGAGAAATCAATGCAGAAGAAGATATGTCTAAATTCATCATTGGAAAGGAAAGAATATATCAAGAAGTGCAATTGCTGATGCGAAAGGAAAGCAAGAGGCTATTTAAGCCATCTGAAAATATACAGTGTGTCATACATCTCTATAAAGGAGGTTGGGAACAAATGACAATGTAACTTCAGAAATGCTCATGGTGTCCTTTAGAGCAGCTGCACCTGATATGTCCCATCCTCAATGGCAGGGTGCCTCCAACCCTTAAGGTAAAGGAGCTTCAGGCTAGACCCAAAAGTGTCCTTGGTGGAACATCCCTTCCAGGGCAGCAGCTCTGCCCCTCTCACTGTCAAATGTCTCCTGCCTCCACCAGAAGTTGCACCGGCCTGCAAGGGAAGTCTTCTCCACCATGAGTCTGCCTGACTCCAGAACTTCTCCGATTCTGTTACAGAAATGAGCTTTTTCTTCAGGCCAGGCTGAAAACTGACAGGTTTCTCTCTTTCTAACCTCTGAATTATATGAAGTCACTTAAGAAGTTCAGAGTCTCTAATGCTGTTTCCTGAGGCAGGGCATTTAATTCTGCAGTACAATAGCCTTTTGAAGAGGATACTGTCTGCTGGAAAACGACTCACTCTGCTTTAAAGGCAGGAAATATAGCTTCAGGTGTCAAATCATAGTACTTTCATTCACTGAAACCAGACAGCACATTTCAAAAGATTCACAATAATGTCCAGCAAATAACTTTTTCTCAGAATTTGCCCATAATTGACTGAATTCCAGCAGAGAAAAGAGATAATGAGAGGCTGCTCATCTCCTGACCTAGGCCAGCAGCAGTGCTGTAGGGCTGTATCTAGAGAGCAAATCATACCAGTCCTGTCCCTCCAGGGCAGGGTTTTAAGTGTTAAACTCTTGCAGCATTCCCACTACTGGAGCACGCCCATGGGGCCACATTCCAAATTTTTCATCCCAACATTTTCCCCCCGAGAGAGTATTTCTTGTTTATGTTTCAAATAAAAAGTTACCTTCCCTCCTCCCCCCCCCCAATCAATTCACTAACATAAATGTCCTCAGTGCTGAATTTCTAACATCGACAGTACTGTACATCTTTACCTCTCCAGGGTATTGCTCTCTTCTTTGCAATAAAATAGGCCTGCCACAGCGGGAAAATTCTCAGCCTTACCTTATACACAGCAGCTCTCTTTTTGCTTGGGAAGCAACTGTCCCCATTCTCTGTATTTATTTTATTATTCACACAAATGTGAATCACTAATCAGCATCTATCTTAAATCACCACAAACTTCCTGACCAGCTTGCTTTGTCTTTTCTCTAGGCAACCAGCCCAGCTGGTTCCCAAAGGTACTAGCAAAATAAAACCCCGAGAGACAGAGATCTAACATTTGATTCTCGCAAGCAAAAGCTTCTAGTATTACAGCCCAATAAAGCATCAATCAGCACCCCGCAATGTTCATTTCTCCTGCTGCACCAGTCCACCCCCTCCCTGATTGGCATTCCTGCCAGTGGGTAGGAACCTTATTGAAATACTGACCAAAATAAAAACCATTCCCATCAATAGATCCTGTTACTGTGAGCTATAATTTTGTTCATTTGTTATTACGCACAGTGACAGCCAAAGTCCCGTGTGAGTAAAGGGCTGTCATGGCAGTCTTCAAGGCTGTGGCTTTCTGCATGGTTTCTGTACTCAGGCAGCACAGAAAGACGGGACCACATCAGCTGGAAGAGCTCCACTGGTATTAATGGCACTGCATCGATTTTGACTCGCTCAGTGCCTCATTGCTCGTGCTCAGAGGGATGTTGTTGACATCTGTATTGTATCTGGGTTTTTTTTTGCTTCCCTTTTAGGTCATACTTAGAGGCAATATTTGTCCCTAATTTAGAAATGGTGCACAGGTCTCTGAAATGCATTCACCTGGCTTGTCTCAGAAGGTGAAGGATTGCTCTTAACACATGTAGTTCCTTCTCTCTGGCAAAGGCCAAAAGGAGACCTGAATAGGCACGTAGGAGCTTGCCAGGGTCCACACAAGAATGTAACTCGTGTCATGGAGCCCATCACCATTGCACTCATTTTGTATGTGATACAGAAAAATCTGGCCTGGGATGGTAATTTCTGGTAGAATTAGGTATTTGAAGTATGATTTGTCTCAGGAACCAAATGGCCTTTGATAGAAGTGACTGATTATTGGCCAAATGACATACTGTCTGATTCTCCTCTCAGTTTGTCTCCTGAGTCAGCCTGAAAGCAGTGTCCAAAAACGTACTGACACCAAGCCTGGACGGAAAACACAAAATGGGATCCATAATGGCCTGCTGCCACATCTGACATCCAGAGAGGGCTGTGCCACGCTCTGCGGGCTCTGTCAGCTCGGGGTGAGCAGCTATGCCTTAGTGAAACAGCAACCTTTCACCTGTGTCCCTTGACAAAAGACATGAATATCAATACATGCAAGACGGAGTAGCAGCCCCTGGGGCTCCTGTATAGAGTCTGACAAGGTATTAAGTACCAAATTGGGTCTCCTTTTGGCCTTTGCCAGGCAGGAGGAACTAAGCATGTTAAGATACCAAGGAAGTGCACATCATGCTTCATATCGTACATGCTGGGAGAGAGGTGGAGGCTTGTCTGTGCCTGGATCCAGGAGAGGAGGTTGCAACGAAGAGGAAAGTTGCTCAAGGACTGCTGTGGGTTTTATTTACCTAAGCAAAATGACTAGGAAGCTGCAGACTGAGTCACTCTGTGCATGGCAGAGCACATATGGAGTTGGAGGTTAAGGCTATTTGGAGTATTTTGTATAAAAACATTGGAGGAAAGAAAAGGGGCAGAGCTACAAGTCTTTGTGCAGCAAACAGACAAGCAAAACTGAATGACCCAGAGGGGCCCTGCAGGCTGCTGCACACCAGCTGAAGCTCCACAGGACAACGAAATCAGAATGATGCAGCTCAGGTGGTGTGAAGGATGCTGATGTCTGCTGGGAGAGAATTGCAGAGGTGACAAAGGTGGTCTCCCAAAAGATTAAGCTCATCACAGTCTGCTGTACAATGGTTCTCTCCAACATGTGTAAAACTTCTTCCTTCAAGCATTTTAAAGCCAAGAACAAGTGAGAAACTTGACCCATCTGGTCAAGCTGACCCATCTGGCTTCCATCCTACTTTCTTGTACTTCTGTTTCGACAGTGTTAATATCCTGAATTTTCTGGATGTTTTCCACAGCCTTTGTTTGGCCAGACTGTGCCATTAGTTACCTTTGCTACAATCATAATGAAATGGGATTTTGCCACTCATTTTAAAGTGTGAAGGACAAATGCAGGGAGAAAGAAATACAAATCAAAGAATAAAAGGGCAATCATGTGCTTATGAATAAGAGTTCTGATGTTTTACAAGTACTGCTAGAGACATGTGTAATGCAATTTATTTCACTGAACACAAATAACTATGCTTTTGGGTACAAAACAAGTGAATTTAAAGCCAGACTGTGGGGGCTGCAGATGCAGCACTAGCCTGTGAGTCAGGAGACTTATCTTTCCTCTGCAGGGTGCCATTGACTTGCTATATGAGCTCAGGCATGTCTCTTACAGCCCAAAGCTGTAATGGTGCATGAGCATTGCTGTGCTGAGCCCTGCAATGCCAAAATGATATCACGTTCTTCCTGATGGTTTCAGCAGAGGCAAATCCTCACTCTCAGCATCTGTCCCCCACCTGTGCCAGGGGTTTGTACCGCAGGCAGGAGTGACGGATATTGTGCTGCCAAGAGGTAACCAAGATGTGGATCCACATCCAAACTTACCGTTCCAGCTTGGGGAACAGCACAGCCAGAGCTGGGGGAAGCAAGTGGCAGAAGTTGGCAATACCTTGGGTGGCTGTAACTTCATTTGCTAAAGCTCATCTTTAAAAACAACACACAGGTACATCAAAACGGAAAGAGCCAAGATTCCCTCCCTCAGCAGCCTACAGGATGCACGCCCCTGGGGACTAGGGTTTGAAGGGCGTTTAAGAACCTAATAAAGGAATTTACCTCCTTGCAAAGTATCTTTCTCAAAATGCTCCTGAAACCAGAGGAAGCTGTAAATCATATAAAATTTAAGCAGCATGAGGTATTCCACAAGGCCTAAGCACCTTTCAAAAGGTGGCATCTATTCGTTCATCTTTGCTGTGTGTGCTCTCAGAGTAACTGATGCAATGCCACAAGCACAGCTCACCCTGGTGGTGTCCTGGCCCCATTTGTGCAGTGCTATAATAGCAAGTTGTCTAGTACTGTCATGAGAGTCCAGGTTTTCATCTTCTCATCCCTTCTCTCACCCTCAAAAACATTTAACAAGGAGCACACAGGGTTTTTTTGGTGCAGGACACTGGGAAAACACTAAATCTTTCCAAGAGATATGACAGAAAAATATTTTTGTTCTCAAAGTCATCAAAGCATTTGGGAAAACACTTTGCCACTCACCTTCTAGAATGCAGATGTCTGATCATCCATTTAATTTACAAGCCTGTTTATAATAAACTTATAAAAGATTTTTCAACAAGCAAAGGAGCAAAATCGTTAGATGTTTCAATAATCACTTCACAAGAGAAAAAACAAATGTGGCACAAAGGCTTTCTCTGTGATTGAAGAAGAAAGACGTAAAAAAAATATGTTGGTAGCTCTTGAAGACTTGGGACAATCTCCAGGAGTCTAATTAGCTGAAAATAAGCCCTTTCATTGACTTCTCTGTCAGAAAAAATGCAAAAGGAAGATCTATCTTTTCAAGATCACAATGGGACAGAAATAATGTTGTGTGTCTATTCCTTGGAGTGTTCTGGATTATGCTCAGTTCTTCAAGACATAACCAAATCTACATTATTTTGGCCTTTAAAGAGATAATTTATGAGATGGTGAATATTATACATTCTATCCTAAGTAAAATACCTACTATGTGTCTTAAGAGAGTCTTATTTTTAGAACAGAAATAAAGACTGCAGGTTCAGTCAGCACAGACAGATTTTGCAGCTCGAACCAATGCTAAAAGAATATTTACATTCTTCATCTGATTGTAAAAAATACCTAGAAAAGCTGCTCTTTGGTAACAGTGTCAGGTTTCAGCACAAACTATGACAGCGATAGAAATTCGTCTTTGTTAGTCTCTCTTTTTCTTTTGCCACACAGCACACAATGAGTACTTTATAACCCCAACAAGCTGTGCAGAATTAACATGACGCTAAAGCTCTATTTGTTCAAGGAAGAGGCACAGGACTGAGGGCCCAGACTTGGCAAATTTGACTTCCGTGGTTAATCGTATTTCCACTGTGTGTTATCACAGCAATTTGCAAGCACTGGCTAATTGGTTCCTACAATGGGGCTGTTATATTGATAAATACAGCCTTCCCCATGATCTGCTTTTGCTACCCAGGCTGCCCACCTGTGCGTGGCTGTTTAATCCAAGCTCTCAATGCCCCTAAAAGAGTAGCTCCCCATCTCCATCCCTGCTTGCTTGTTCCCAGCTGTTCTCTCGGGTGGCTGCGAAGGTCGGTGCAGCTGCTTGGTGGGAGCTGAGCCAGAGGAAACCTCACTCTCCCCATCTGTGTGCTCCCTGGTGCTCCCTGCAGCTCCTGAGAGCTGGGGCCAGGGCGCCCAGGGACCCCTCAAAAACCACAAAGTCTGTGTGGGCCTGCAGATCACACAGGCTGCGGGAGGGAAGTGTTTGCTTCCAAGGTCAGTGGAGACCTCAGGGTCTGGATGGAGCCCAGGAGCAGGCTTGGTGTGGGCACGTGCCTGTTTGAGTGCCTGCTGAGCTCCCTGGTACCCTGCAGCACGTGCACTCGTGCCAGCTCCCAGCAGCGGGCAATATCAGCTTCAGCAGACTCGGAAATGAAAAGGAAATTACTCTGGATAAATTATTCAAATATTTGTTTCTATTTAAAGGGACTTCATGGACTTCTCTGTTAAATAAAATATGAAAGTGGCATGATGAACCATTCTTACCCGAGCTGGGAGGGAGCAAGGGAACAGGGCTGAGTTTAACACCCTCCCTTTGCTGACAGTTATGGGCGAGACACCAAATTCCATATTCTTGCCCCAGGCAAAATGCTATGTTTTATCTTTTTTTCCTGAATAAAGGCAGCATGATGAGGGTCTTTTGAGGAATATCGGCAGCCTCCTGCTGGCTGTTGATTTGGGGCTAAGTTTGTTGTAGGATGTTTCAAATACTGATAATAGTACCTGTGTGCACCAAGATGACAATGAAGGGGCACTTCAAACAATATATGCTCATTTGTTTCCTGGAAGTGTATAGCCTGCCCCAGAGAGCCTATTCTGGCCTTGTGCAGCCAATGTTTGGGGCTCCAAATTGGGAGACATCCCATAGAATCCTAGAATATTCTGAGCTGGAAAGGACCCACAAGGATCACTAAAGTCCAGCTCCTGGCCTGCACAGGGCATCCCCAAGAATCACACCATGTGCCTTTGTCAGGCTTGGTGTTGTGCTAACTAGAATTGTGATTTGGAGAGAAAAGAAATTAAAAGCATGGGTTAGAGCCATTCTGTTTTTTAAAAGCCAGGGAAGGGGCTTCAACCTGTTTCATACCCTGTTCAAGAAATAGCCATCATCTCTTCACCCATCAACTCCACACATGTAAAAGAGGAATAAGAATGTTTCTTCTTTCCACATTCAGCTGTGAGTCGGAAGGCCACCTTATCTGGTCTTTTACTGTGTGAAGATCCAGCATCTGGTACACCACCCAGTTTGTGTTGCAGCTGGTAGACATTTCTGCAGTTTTATCAGCACTGTATCTAATTCCACATGGCCCAGTTTTCACAAATGTGGCTGCTTGGCTCTGGTTCATTCTTTATACTAAAGCATTAGCTAAAATGCTGGTGTTTTTCTTTCAAATTCTATTTATTCTTCTCTCTCACTCTCTAAGCAGAATGTGTGGGGTGGGATTTTTTTTTAATGAAGGAATTTATATCAACACCCCACTCTCCCATAAATATTGTTGTTATCTGTGATTAAGAGCATATGTCTCAGTCTGGTGCATCCAATGCTATTGCAGAGTTATTTCCTAATTGTTCTTTTGCAGCAGAGCAGAGAATTGGATTTCAAATATGAGCTTTGTTTCGTAGGTCATGGGGTGAAATTGGTGAGCAAGCCTGGGTAAATAAAATTAGTTAGGTTTTTGTTATTATTTTGGATTAGACAGATTTATTCATTTATCTCTACTGGACAAATCTTTTATCTCCTAGAATGTGTGGCTACTTGGTTCAGTGCTGTAGATCAGCTCTTTCACTTACCTAAAGCTGGACCCTTGCTCCTTAGGCACACTAAGAATTGCAGATTCTTATGTGGCATCATGCTGCAGCTTTATGTTCCTCAACCCTTCCCCATCCAAGCATTTTAATAGCTGCAGGTTGGATCTCAATATTACTGCTAAAAATTGGAACTGACAAGTTTCTAATAAAAATGCAGTGGATGTTAAATCTCTCCCTTGCAGATAAACTACTAAATCTCAGATTCTGTGGCACCAGGAATTCATACAGGAGAAGGAGTTGCAAATGTCTGAGAGCCATCACCTGCCATAGTTAGGAGAGCCAGGGAGCAGGATGATAACATTTTCTGGGGCCAGAGACCTGTTCCTGCCCATGAGTGTGGCAATTTCTGTCCCATTTTCCATTCAGGGCCACCCTGTGAGATATTTTTAAAAGACACACAAAATCCAAACACCAAATTTTTGGCTATACCCTAATTAGCATGCCCTTAGCCATCAAATTCTTTCATCTGTAATTGGTTGTGCTCCTCTTGGCTAATTAATTTGCCCTACAACCAGATTTACCCATTGCTATGGACAGTTTTGTGTTGTTGCACCAACTGGCTTTGTGCATAAGGGGCAAGGAACCAACCCTAGATGTGAAACTGCAGTGTTTGCTCAATTTTGGATGTTTCTCCTCTGCTCTTGGCACAAATTTGAATTTTAATTCAGAGCGCCTCAGTCTGGAGGCCTAAATCCCTATATATAGATGATGGAGACGGGCATTTTTTGCTGGAAGTTGTGTCAAGGCCCCGACAATTGCCCAAAGCTCTGCATGCCTCCCATAAGACTGTTGCATATCAGCTCTCCAAACAGAGACAGCAGCCAGGAGCAGAGCTGTATTCCTGAACAACTAAAGGCTCTAAGATCATGGTAACAAGACTCATGTTTTCTGCAGCAAGAGGGTTAAAGGATGCAAAGGAAAGCATTTCCCAGGGGCCACAGGGACTTGGCTGAGTGCAAGCCTGGAAGGAAGGATGCGGTGGGCAGAGAGAGAGATGGGGCTATAAATCCTCTTTATTTCTGCTCTGCTTTATTGAGTGTCTTTGCAATTTCTCTATTTCAGAAACCAAGCACTTAGTTTATGTTCAGTAAAACCTGGCTTTTCAGAGCTGAAATGCATTATCCTGAGCCCCCATAGGAAGGAAAGGTCTAGGCATGTTCACTGTCAGACCCCAGCCAGTTTGGGGTCCTGTCATGCACACAGACCACAGACACCCCAGCATCCACTTTGCATTACCCATGATGGTTCTGGGGTCTGAACACATAACCTGAAAAGTCCCTGGAGCCAGAGAGCCATGTTAGCAGTTGGCATGTCCCTTAAAAGGGAAGACACAGGGATGTCTGGGAAATGGGCAGCTGCCATAGGATATGTGTTAGGTGGGGAGAAAAACAAGCAGGATCTTCGTGTTCTTCAGCCAAGCTGAAGAGTGGAATCACCTTCCCTCTCCTCATGGTAGCTGAAATAAAATTGGAGAAATCCACTCTTTCAGAAAATCCAGGGAGATGGGAGAAGTACTTCAGCTGCTGCTATGTCTGTGCAGCTCCACATCTCTGAAGGCAGCAGTAGAGCTGCTTGTTCTCCTCCTATTGCAAGGGAGAGAGACTATAGAGGAAAGGAACATGGCCATTTCCTTTATGATTTATCTCTTATGTGTGACTTATTGGTTAGAATATATGTTCAGGTGACAAGGAAAAGGAATAATGTAATTACTCCTGCCTTAGCTGCAAGCACAATGAATCTACCTGTTGTTCTCGCAGGGGACATCTAATTAAACAAAGCAGGGACTAGGAAAAGAAGGAAGGAAATAGCATGAAATATACGTATCAGAAACCCCTATATAATGTTGAGGAGTTTATTGCATGGCTGTTGAGAGCCTTGCAGGCTCATTAAGCTCTTACCTCGCTGCTTCTTCCCAAAGCCCTTTTGAATCCCCCTCCCTGCAGCACAATCATCCAAGGCTCTCTGAGGAAACAGGTGAATACTACTTGATTGCAGCCTGGTGCTGGTTGAGCCCACTGTGGTCCCACCACACCCTGTGGAAACATGTTCTGTGAAATCAGAGAGAGAAAAGCAAGCCAAGGTGCTGCAAATAAATTTGGCACCATCCATCAGCTCCAATTCGAAGTACTTGTTTCCTTCTCTCCTCTGTTGAAAGCTTTTCTGGAGGCTGCCAGATGTGCCACACGGTAGCAGTGTTTTACTGTGAACCAGGACCACAAACACTAAACAAAAGGCTTTGAATCAGGATCCTCAAAAAACCCACAGAGATCCCCAAAACTCTCAGATTAAGGCTTGCAGCACCTGGCCCTGGGAAGGAAATCACTGCACCCAAAACGCTGTCCAGAGGCTGTTAAGGGTAATGCATATCTGTGTCTTGATGTATTTTCAGACACTCATAACTCAATAATGGGAGCTTATTTTCCCAGATCTTGCCCAAGTAGGCTGTAGCTTATTTATTATCTTTATGAGAACTAGAATGTGTAAATAAAAGAATGGGAGGTAAAAAAACCTGCCACTGGGCCATTTGGGTTTTAAATAACTGTTAGAGTTTTCTGCTGAGAACATCCAGCACTATTTTCACCAGGGCCACAAGGAGTTCTTGCTCCATCCAATTTTGTCAGGCAGGGAGGCACGAGGAAAATCTCTGCTTTACCATATGTATTCCAGAAAAATTGAATGAGAAATAAGAGAGAAAAGAAGGGACATTCAGAGGGGCTGCTCTGGATATTTCCCCCCTTGTTTCTCATTGGCAAATTGCAGAATTATGACCAGCTCATTTAATGCATTAAAAAAGCCTTTTGAAACTTTAAAGTATCCAAGATACTTTGATAATAGTAGAAAACCTCACACAATAGTAGACAGAAAAATGGGTAAGAGCTTTTATTATGGAATCATACAAAGCCAATGGACTGTGCACAAAAAGGCATTTCAGCACGAAGGCACTCTGTCCATCACTGGGGACATCAGCCCTCCAACTATTTGTTCTGATGACAGCTCCGATGAAACTGGGGCTTTCTGGGAGTACGTGATTTTTGCCATTGACTCCAGCAGAGCCATGATTTGGCTGCTGAAGATCTGAGGCTAATGGGAATGAGAGGAGAGCAGTGAGAGTGGGAAGGTGTCAGTCGGCTGGGTGGATAAAAGCAGCCAGAAGGAGGAGGTCAAAGCATCTATCTCTCTGCCAGCACCGAACAATTTGGGATGGCAGAAGCAAAGGACCATCTGGGTGGTGCGGGTTATAGGACTGATTAGTGCCATGGGGAGCCCAGCTTAAGAGGCAAGCAGAGAGGTGTTGTTGGCTCTGTCACAGCATCTTTCCTTCAGGAGGAAGAAACAAGCTTCGTCTCCTGCCCTATTGAATAGAGTTCAGCCCATTTTGGGCACCTCCGTCCCAAATTAGATGTTATCCAACTGCCCTGCTAAAACCCAGCATCAGCACTTGCACTGTGATACCCCAATTATGTCTGTTGCCAACCACTTCATTCTGCAGGAACCTCTGCCTCTTTATTGAGGCTACAGACAAGCAGAAATGCTTTGCTCAAAGGGCCATGGCTTTTTTAGCAGTATGAGGTATGTGTGAAGCTTTGAAAAGGCCAGAAGCTCCCCTTTGCAGGTTGAGGCTTGGCTCAGTTTCACTCATCTTATGTTATCCTTTATGTCATATGACCAGCATATTCTCCTCAGAGCTCTGTGAACTCATCACAAACGTGCATATGGCTGGAGAGAAGGACTTTGGGTTGAGTGACAAAAATGGTGAGTTCACAGGAGGATTTGGTCATCACGTGCACATAGTCAGTCAAAAGCTGGACTTGGAAAGGCTTATGAGAAGGAAATATTGATAAAAGTGGTGAAGGAGGTAGTGGTATCGCAAGAGAGGAGGAAAGAAATGATTTATGATGAAGCCAAGGCAGCTGATCTGAAAGAGATAATTATTCTTCTATAACTGGCCAGGGAATGGGGGAGCCATTATGTGGATGAATGGAGGCAGCAGAAGCAATTTGTCAGCCTGACTTGTTTGAGTGAGTAACTTCAATTCCTCCTTGTCTTCTTCTAAGTGATTTTTCTTTCATCGTCACATAGGAATGTGTTTTACATTTCAAGCTCTCCTGATGTTTTCCTGAGTGAGGGAAGAGAAAAAGGCGGACTTTTGCATAAATATCAACCATGGTTTTTTGCAGTAGTGCCCACCAGCACTATTGAAACTACATGAACATTGGGTCAGTTATTCCCACATTTGGGAGATTTCAGACTTCACTAGAAAAGATTCCTCCCCAAAGAAAATGTGGAATTCAAAAGACAGTCCAGGAGCAGAATATTTCATTGTTCTTTTCTGGTGGATGTTATTTATTTGCAGTTTTGACTAAAGTGAACAAAAGTTGTTTTTCAAGTTTTCACGTGACAAACCCAAAGCCACATGGTGCCTGTTGTACATTGCACTTATGTCCAAATGGCTGGGCTTATTTCTGAGGTCATTTGTGGGGACAGCTCATACATATTCTACAGTGCTAAATTCTACTTTCTTTAAGGACTGAGAGTCGCCTCCAGGATTGGGAATGAAAGGCAGACACAGGGCTGGATGTATATGAAGCGTAGGGATGGAAGTAAAGCACAGGAAGAGGTCCTGTGGCTCTGCACCTGAACAAATCTGTCCCCCCACACATATACCTAAGGACCAACCTCAAAGGTGTCCCTTTTGTAAAACTTTAAATTGGCTGAATGTCATGAAAAAAGTCCTTCAGGAAAGATGTTGACAGAGCTCATAAACATGATGTCTCTTGTATGCTGAAGGCCCATGGGGATTCAAAACTATTTTTTTCCTTAGGCATTTTTCTTTAGACATTTGCTGGGAAGATCCGGCACACACAGACCTCCTGAGTTCTTGATGCTGTCTGCTCTCTTCCTGGTGTAGGCTTGTGGTTAGTCCACTCTCCAGGTGAGGAATCTCCACTCAATTCCTCCTTCTGCCCGAGCAGGTACATGCCTACATCCCTGACTTAGAGTGCTTCGGCTGACAGCCAATGCTCCCTCACATCCAAGTTTTGGGAGGATGGGTCTGTACCCATGGCTAGGAGTTCTGACTGCAAGGTGGAAAAGAAGGACTTGGATCACCTCAGGTGAAGAACACAATTGCTCTCCTGCTTTGGAGGTGCATCCTTTAAGGCTATTAGATAAAAGTTTAGACAGTGATGCAAGGAAAAAGCATTTTTCCTGGTTGTGTTTTACAAGAAAAAAAGCTTTGCCCTCAGGTGAACTTTCTGGCCCCAGGAGACTAAGTGACCTTCCAAAAGCCTTGAACAAGGGGAAGGGTATTTAGGATCATTTCCTTATTGCCTGGTTCGAGTTAGGTCCCTGTTAATCATCTTGGGTGCTTTGGACTTTTATCTGAGAGGTCTCCGTATCCCCAGGTTCTTCCCAGGGCTCTTTGGTCCAGTCCACTGTGGACACCAAGCATATAAAAGCTAGTCACTGCAGTGCCTGATTTTTTTTTCCACTGATTTGGTCTTTCAGTGACCTTATGGATTAGTGAGAATTTTTAGAGCACCTGAAGTTACAGCAGCTTTTGGAAAATGTTCCCTCTGGCATAAGCCTGGCTTTAAGCCCAGGGAGAGCCTGTCCAGCTCCAGATACTGCACATGGACATTTTCCAGCGACTCCAAAAGGGAACTCTAAGTGCGTGCTTTCAACTACTTTTCATGCCTACTCCTTGTTAGGTGCTTAAATTAAACTCCATCATCAGTGGTTCCTCAAAGAGTAATTATTCCAAGCCCTCACCACTCTCAGCAAGGAAACTAAAGATTGGGTGCCCCTATGGTTTTCTTTTGAGGCTCTGGCCAAGCTCCTGAGCACTGCCTTCTGCCCCCAAATGCCCTTGCCAGTTGCCTTTAGTGACCTCCTCCTTACCTGTAGTGTGGCCACAGTTCCCTATAGAGAAACAGGCACTTCTGGGGGTAGATCTTCAGCTGACCTGCTCCGAGTGCCTTCCTTATAATGAAATTAACTGCATGCCAAAAATGCCTGTTACTCTTCACTTGCTGTGAAAGGTGACAATCTCAGATGCATCCAGGTTAACTGGGCACACCTGATGTAACTTCCCTGAGACCTTTCCTGCAGTAGTTTAAGAACAGCAGAAAAACTGATGCAAGATTTTGTCACCTTCTTTCCCTTAGGCACGGTACCTGGGAGGCAGGGAGGAGGAATGATCCCCTGGCTGCTGTTTGGTAAGTCACGTTTCTTGTATGTTTTGCCTGGATGAGCTCATAAGTGCAAATACTTGCAGCTTCAAATGTGTCCATTCGTTATTGAACAGGAAAGGGTAGCAGAGCACTTCTGTCAAAGGCTGGAAATTATAAAAGAAGACATAAGTGATGGTAGTAAAAACTAAGCTGTTATCAGAGGAAGAATGGGGGATGGGGGAAGGAAGGCAAACCTCTTGCACTTATTCCTCTGAGACACAATTAAAACCCTGAACGAAGATTTTCGGAAAGGACCATGTTATTCCCTCTGTTTCATGTGCCACACTCAAAATGAATTATGAATTTGCATCAGAGGGAAGTCTTTCATCCAAGCTTAGCTATTTGACTCCGAGTTTAAAACTAATGAAGCCTCGGGGCCCCCTTCTGCTTGAGCACCAGTGCAAGCCAGGGACATCTTGAGTGGTGTGGGAAGGCTGAGTGGTAGAAAGCCTGGGTGAGGGGAGGGAAAACACCACCTCAGCAGGGCATAGATGTGCAAATTCAGGCTTGAGGTGGTTCAGAGTGAGACCGACCATCTGGGACTAGCTGCTAACCTTCAGAGTTGTTGCTACATGCCCAGAGGGAATGGCCTCTCTTTCAAAGACACCTAGTTAATTTTTCATGATGGTTTGGACTTGGCCTTCCCTATCCCCCCTCCCCAAAACTGTTGGACATGCTATGGAACAGAGCTATTATAGGAATTCGTGATTTATAAATAATAAGCATGTATCTCAGTTTGGAATATGAAATAAGACATTTGGAAATTAAAAGTCTTCTTTATAGGGCAGATTCTTTTAATTTCTCTCCCTTAAATGTAAAAAATAAAAATGTAGGCCCAAAGCTTGTAAAGATTCAGGTAACCCATGAAAAATGGACAGTGCCTTTCTTCAGCTAAAAGAATTCCTCTCTGTCAACCTAAATGCACTATTATTTATTGTGTTTAACCAGATCAGGACCCAGGGCAGCCTGAAAATGAAAACACCAACCACAGAGCTTATGCATGGAAGTCCTATGACATCTTTCTCTTCATTTGATAAGACTGACACATCCCATTCTTGGCATAAAATAATCATCGTTATGTTTCTAAACAGTCAAGGATTGGAGAGTTTAAAAATTCCTGGGCGGAGATGAAGTTTTCTATTCATTGTAGGAGTTAAGTTTTTTTATTTGGGAAGTTAACGTGATACTGACTTTGTGCAGGGGAAAAATATGTTGCCATATTGTGATAGATGCAAAGAGTGAAAAGGCTTCTTAAAAGGAGATTAATATTTTTTATTCGTTTTACAAACATTCTCAGCAAATCTGTAATTGCCCAACATGTGAAATTTTTTCTCTGAGGTTAAACATTTTATCCTGTTCTTGCAGCTACAAGTTTCTTTCTTTCCCTTTCCAAACACATCCATAAGAGAAGAGTAATGTTATTCCTTGCTATGAAGTGTTAAAGTTAGGTAGCAGCTGTGATGGTATCAGCCAATATGTTGCTTTTAATGATCTCACTCATACATTATGAATGAGGAATTTGCAAGGCAGGAAAACATAGTGAACATAATCTCTAACTGTTCAGCTACTAAAGAGCTTTCTACATGAAAGTTGCAGTCCCTGTGACTTTCCTGTTTGGAAAAACGACTTGACATCAGGCTTGGCTTTACATCAGTGTAAATCAGAGATGTGGTCAAACCACAAGCCGTGTTAATAGATTTCCAGGAGTTAAAAAAACCAAACGAACCAGCCTTTAGATGCAGTCCACTTTGTTACACCCCCATAAAATGAACCCATTAATTTCAAAGCAGCATGTTTGCCCACCGGATCCCACAGCTTGGCAGACGTGCCAGGAGTTTTGATACCTGCATTTAGCAAATGGAGGTTCTTTGGGATGCACTGCTTGGTTTGCATCTCCTGTTTGAGATGACACCAGAAAAGAGTGTGCTAAGGGCTTCAGGACTCCTCTGTCAGTTACTAGTTCTTCCTTATTCAGGGCTGGATGAGCCACACTGGGCACGTTGAAACACCCAGCCTGACCAGCAGTGCCATTCAGGCACCAGGGGATGTGGGCTCTGAGGGGCTCACAGGGGCTCCTTGGCCCCATGTCCCTGCTCAGCTGGGTGCCACTTTCCAGACAGGCACTGCCTCTTCTTGCTGCTTAGGGTTTTGCCTTCATTTCCTTTTTCCTCTTGGTCAGTTATTTCCCTCCTTCCCCTGGAGAATCAGGATCTGGCTCTAAAGGCATCCTATAAAATGCTCCAGACAGCTGCATTATTTGTTCTTTCTTCTTGGACTGATATTTTAGCTCTGATCCCCCAGAGACAAGAATCAGCTGCAGACTTCTCCAAGCCTGCTGGAAACTGCTGCGACTCACACCCTGTCCTTCCTGCCTTATCACTGCTGGACGTGAGAATGAGATTATTCCTTTGGCCTTACAACAACCTTTTGGGTGCCTGAAAACTGTGACATCCCCAACCCCTCCAGCCAGGCCTCTGGTCCTTGGGTTCCTGGAGTGATTGGTGCTGACTGACCGGTGACATAACCCATTGCTACTATCCTGGCAGTGTTCAAGGCCACATTGGGTAAGGCCTTGACCAACCTGGTCTAGTGGGAGGTGTCCCTGCCCATGGCAGGGGGGTTTCAGACTAGTTGAGGTTTAAGGTCCCTTCCAACCCTTAACATGCTATGATTCAATAATGCTGTGTCCCACCACAACCACTCCTGTGCAGGAGCCCACCATGGGCGCTGAGGACTGTCACTAAATGACAAGCTGATGTCTCTTCTTCTTGCCTACAGACTATTTTGCTACAACATAAAGGACAATCACAATTCCCTTAATAGAAATTAGTCTGTTTCCATCCTTCCACTCTAAGAGTTTGCTAAATATATTGTGATGTACCCCCTTTCCTTCATATAGGATTGCAACACTCTCCTTGCTTATTAAAGGATTTGGAAGATTTTTGCTTACTTGTATTGATTGTATAACAAAGGCATTTCCATGTCCTTCAATTTGGGGGCTGCTGGGATCAAAGAACAGGGAACACAGAGCTTTTTCCCATGCTCTTCTTATGCTGTTCAGCCAAGGGTAGTGGAGGGGAGCACAGCAGAGGAGGAAGAAAACAGAAATAATTCCAGTGAGGAAAGGAGATGCTTGGAAGACAATTCTGCAACCTTTGAGCCTGAATTTTCTTTGTGTGAATTCTCCTAAAATCAAAGCAGGAATCACAGGGAGAAACGATGCAGACAGTGCTTTGCAGGAAATTAAATTAGATCATAATTTCTCTTACTAATTTTAGGAAATCATGACTCTAGCTATATTTCTGGATTATATTTATATGCAAATATTTTAATATAGATGATATACTGGAACACGGGTATTCATTGCCCTACTAAAAGAAAAAAGAAAAAGAATATTTACATCCGCTTCAGGAGACAATTTGTGTATGGAGGGCAGCCAGAAGGAGAATCTCAGAAATGTTGATTTTATCCCTTGTAGGCAGGTATGCTGAGCCACTCCTGTCTTCACAGCATGGCACGCACTCAGGAAGAAAAAGAAAAACATAATGCAATCACCTCTCGGCAGGGTTCCCTTGTTCTTGGCATAAGGATTACTGAAGACAAGATGGGAAACACAATGTGCAAAGCAAGAAGACAATGAGCAGAAATGCAGCCCACTGTTCCTTCTGGTGCTGCACACGCCCGCAGAACATCCTCACATACATTGTGTGAGCACCTAGAATAACATACAGTATGGCTGGCTGCTTGCAGCTGTCTGGGGCAGCCACCAAATCTACGTCTGTATCCTCTCAGTCCTGAAAACCCTTACGAGAACACCTTGTATCAGAACACAGCCTCCATCCCCACTGATCATTTGCACCAAGACAGGCAGTGACCCTGCAGAAATGTCCTCCCCAGGTCTCCACTCCTTTGGGCACCTGCAGCCTGACCAGGTGAACACAGTGGTCCTGAGCATCTCTGCTGGCAGCCCTGATGCCAGGTGAGCTGGGAGAGGGGCAGCTGAGTCAGATTGGTTTAGAGGGGTTTCAAGAGGTGCTGGGCTCTGGGAGGGTGGTGAGATCCCTGCCTCCAGTGGGTTCAGTCCTTCCACAGAGGATGAAGAGCAAACAGATTGCTAAAGGAGCATCTGCCATCCAAAGTTTCTGTTGAGGTGATCTCTCAAAGTCAGAAGATGCAAATTTAGGGCTATGCCTTAAAGAAACCCACTCTTGGCCACAACATCAGCTCTGTCCTCCTTCGGTCTCCTTGCAGACATGTTCCCTTACAACCAGTGGCAGTGATCCAAGGCTAGATGTGATAAAGTGTGACCTTCCTTCCTATTCCTCACCACTCTTCTGTTTTTCTTATTAAATCCCTCTGCCTCCCACTTCCCACTTTGAGTGAGACAATGATTCATTTGATTATACATTCATTTACTTATATTTTGCTTTCTCAATCTCTGCTTCTATATATTTTATGTCTCTACAACTTCTACAACTAAAATCATCTTTAATTGACTTCTTCTAATCTGAACTTTTGACACCTTAACCTGCATTTTTTTCATCCTTCACTATTATAATAAGATACTTTCCAGAAGAGACAGTTGACTGCTTTTAGTCACTAAGAAAAATGGTAATGCTAATTCCTCTTGAGAAAAATAATTACACATCTTTAAACAAAAGACACAGGATCTGTAAAGAAGACTTTGTGTACCACTGCATACCTGGGGTGGATGCACTTGACCCGTTTACCAAATGAGGCAGTTTGATACAGGCTCCAAAGCAGATAAAGGCCTGAGCCATAGATGGGCCAAGAACTCCTCCAGGAAACACTCAGAAGAACAGAGTGACCCAGTGAGCGTCAATTCATATCAGCTTGGAACACCAATCATGCAATTAACAGATGAATAGAGAGTGGTTTTTCCAAGACTCATTTGTCAAGGAACAAAGAAATTTGTGGGTACAAGGAGTTTCATGCATCCTTTTCCCTTTGTATGCAATTTGACTAGAGGCCAACCACTTTATTCCATAAATGTGACAGCCTAAGTGAGCCTTCTCTGAGCTCTCCCTGCCAGGCAGGGTGGTTGCATATCAGGGATCTGCCCTTGAGCTGGGACACCTCTCAGTGTTGCTCCTTGTGGTGGAGTGACCTTCTACTAACAACAGATCTTTGGATTAATCCAGTACAAGTTCTTTCTAAATTGCAACTGGACTGCATATCAGGTGATTCTCTCCTTGAGCAGGGCTTGGTACTCCTTACCTGAGATGGAGAGATCCTTCCTTGCCTAGGGCACAGCAGCCCCTTACTCACAACAGATCCTCAGTAAGTGCCTGACAGAATGATGAATTAACACTAGTGAAACCCATGCAGCCAATTCCATTAGACATAAACCCATGTCCAAAGTCCAAGACTAAGATGGATCCTAGCTGCACCTAAGTTCCACCTGGACTTTAAAAAGCAAGGAGGTCCACTCTGAACCTTGTGTCTCAGCAGCAGATTCTCCCTTACCCTTTTGCATCTTCAGTATGTGTTTATAAAATAATTCTAGCTTGATTCTAACTTGATTTTCCTGTGTATGTTTCTCCCATGTAGTAAATAATAGAGTGAACCTTGCCATTGAAATTTGTTAAGTCACACTTTCACAAATTCATATTAAACCCACTTTTGTTAATAATACCTTTGGTGGTAATTCTTTAAGAGATTTAAATCACTTATCCATGACAATACCATCCCACCTACTGTCCTCCATGAGGCTGTGCAGTGCAGACCTCTTGGTCCTGCTGTGCAGACTCCTTGTACTGTAATGACATAGAAAATCAAATTAAAAAAATAAATTAAAAATCTGCTGCAGATTTCTCATTACCAATAGATATCTTTGGGCTCTTTCGATGGCTGCAGCACATTGCAGTTTATCTAACTGCATTCTCTCTGCCACTTACTTACATTTGCTTCCCCTTCACAGGAAAAATAAAATATTTTCTCACACTGACAGACAAGGATTCATGTTCTGCTCTTTCAGTGATTTGGAAAATGAAAATATACTGCTCACAGCTTTTTGTTATTTTTAACAGAACTATATTTTATCCTTTCATGTCAGAAGCGAGACAGATTAATGGCTTCTGGAATTTATTTCCAATGCTGATTTTGCTTCCAAAGTTTTGAGAGTGATGAGATGGATCTGCAGTCCTCTCTCCGCTGGGAAAGGGAAGTGCATCTGTTCCTGCTTTGTCCTCAGAGTTGCCAGAGACAGTGTCTGGATCAACCACCCATTCTCTGGCAGTGCATGTAGTCAGCCAGCAACATGGGCCAGAGGGCCCTTTTCTGCTGATGGAAACGAGAATTGCCCTAGAAGTGCTCTAATACATGGTAAGGAGCCAATAACCCCTCAGTTTTGTGAGGGAACAAGAGAGTTTTAAATCATCTTTACTTTGCATGTCCTTTAAAACTTGTGCTAAGCAAAGATTAGCTGGACTTAAAGCCCTTGGCTTACTGCTCTGGCTGTTATTCTGGTTTCTGCTGTGCTGGCTGTCCCCATGCAGAGACACACAGCAGGGGTGCTCAGCTTGTGGCTTTCTGTCCTAAACAGGATTACAGTGCTGAGCCTCACATGTGGCCATACTTCCTTACCAGGGAGCTGCTGCCTCTGCCTGGTCCTGCTTCAAAGAGGAAGATTCGTGATGTGATCGCCCAGTCCTTCTACCAACATCAGACACAGGTTTCTGGATGGCATTTTCCAAGGCTTTCTGGAGATGCCAGTCCAGAACCAAGATTTTCCAATTATAAACAGCACAAGGTAGCCAGAGATATAGAGGGTACGTCCAGGGCAGCTTTTCCAGTGCCCTCAAACAGGAGAGACCAGAGGATGAGGTTGCACAGTGGGGGCAGGAGCAAAGGCTGCTGCTGGCTGCATTGGAGATGTCTCCTTGCTGGTTACAATTTGCCATGGAAGCCAAATCAGTGTTTGCTCCAATGTGGTTTTTGGTGTGACATGGAGCAGGAAGAATAGAACACCTCAGCTCCAGAAGAAACCACTTTCACTGACTTTCTGACACAACAGATGCCAAAACATCAATTGCTCCTACAGCAATTTCTGCATTTCCAACGTTTGTAGCTGAGCTGGAGCACCTTTTGTGATCCAGGCTTGATTTAGATTCTCCAAGTGATGGTGAATTCACAACGTCATACACTAAATTGTTCTAATTAACTCAATGGTTGAGAATTTATGCCTTTATATGAATTTATCTGTCTTCAGCATCCAGCTACAAAATCTTATTATGCTATTGTCAGTGAGATTAAGGTTTTCTCTCCACACAGGTACACAGCATAGCATTAATCTGCCCAGTTTTAGACACCTCCAGTGCACATCTATATCTGCATTAGTTGTCAGTGATCCTTTTATGGTCAAAGGAGAGAAATGAAGACTAGCAAGGTGTGAATTACCTCCCTTAAAATAGATGTCTAGCACAGATCAGATGAACTACCCTGCCTCTGTCTTTCAGACTGGATGGCCAGCTCTATCAAAACTTAAGGGAGATGAACCTTCACAGACTAGAAGTAGTCACAACTTAATCTAGAGAAGTAATTTGGACTAAGTTATAGTTTAACCTACAGAAGAAAGAAACCACTATGAAACTGATAGAGATGCTGGGCATCAAGGGTACTGCCTAGGAAGATTCAACCCTATTGTTCATTGTATCTGCAAATGGTAGTTGGTGGCTGGAAATTACTTTCATCTCCCTGCAGAGAGTCAGTGCCATGTCCATTTGTCACTTTGGTCCCATATGAGCTTTCAGGTTTAAGCATGTGTAAATTACACCTGTTTCCAGCTTTCAGTGATTCAGGGTCACCTGCAATTTATCTGGCTTCACCTCAAGTACATTAAATGGAAGAAAGAGTGTTGATTTTTAAAACTGAGAAAAGTAATAGGCTAATATTTCCTTTATTTTATCTGATCAGATTTAGAAATTGCTTCTGCCTCAGCCATGGAGGAGAATAAACTATTGGGGGTATATCCAAAGAGAATTCAAAGTCTGGTTGATCACTGTATGGAGGAGAAATGGGTTAAAATCAATAAGATTCAACTTTAATTGATTTCCTATAGGGAAGAGTCTGCTCTATAATATCTGAAAGCCATTAGTCAATGTGTCTTTGAAGTATTAAATTTATTATAAAAACCCTGAAGATATTCTATTTTAAATACATGGAAGCTTATATGCTTACTGGATTATAGCTGTGTATTAAATATAACACTCACCCTCTAATGGATCACAGCAGCGTTTTCACACTACTTATCATTATTCTGAATCTCATCTTGCTCCTGCAAATTCACACAAAAGGTACCTATAAAATGCCTATCTGGCATTATGCCCACTTAATTATCACCTCAGGGACTATTATAATGGCACATGGGGTTCTCCTTTGAGAGTACAAGGCCTATAAAATAGCATCTCCTTATGCTTTGATGTTTAGGACCTTCCTTCAGATGCCCCAGGTGTCTGGTAAAGGGTCCTGGCTTTGGAGTGGTGTTAGTAGGTGATTTTGCACTTTTCTGTGGTTGTGTCTAGTTTATATTTACTACGCTTCACACAACTAACCTTTTGGTAGCATTTCTTGGAGGTGCAGTAAGGAGAAAAACAGACCTTTACAGGTGCAGCAGCACTTGGACTTTGTCATTTCAAGTTCCACACTGAAGCTGCTACAAAAACACAAGCCAGGCAAAAGCGTGACTCAGTTCATGTCCCTCACCTGTGTTTTGCATTATCATAAAGCAAACAGCATCTCAATTTGTGACTGCAGGCTACATCTGCTGATTAAACTCCCTGAGTCTAAGTACTCCTCACAGCTTTATCAGTGGGATGTTTTATGGAGCTTCAGCCAACCTAGCAAGAAGAGAACTTCTGGGATTCCTGCCTGACACTTGCCACCTACACTGGCTGTGTAGGACTACCCAGTGTAGGACATAGGACTCATCCTATGTCCCTCTTAGCTGGAAAACCTGGGACAAATGATGCAGTAAGAGCAAAGCTCAGGTATTACCCTATTTCATTACAGCTTCAGTCAGGATTTCTCCTGAAAGCAGAGAAGGAACTTTTGTAGTAAATAAAAACACTGCACTTCAAAAGCTCCTAAGGTGTAAATTTACAAATATTTCTTCTACTGATGATGAAACATGCCCAGGCCCATTAACAGAGAAAACAATTTATTCCCAAGAAATAAAACTATGGAATGATGAAATACTTATTTAGACCATGACCTTTGTGTCAAATACATTGCCTTTCTGTTTATGAACTAGAAAAAATGGTGTTTTCTCTTTATCCTTTTCAAACTTCTTTAGCAATGTTAAGACCTTCTCAAGATACTGCTTTGACAGTTCTAATTCATGAGCTGGGGAGATAGTTATTAATTCCTTTTCTTACTTAAAATCTTTAATAGATCAGCGATTTCTCTCCTATTTTATTTGGTTTTTGAACGTGGAGGTGAATGGAATTATACAGAATGTTCACGGCTGTGTAAGAGTCTCAATGCAGAACAAGCAGGGCACACTCAGGCACACAACAAGGGAAAAAATCTACTCTCTTCCAAATTTCCTTGCAGTGTTGGCCCTGTGGTCATTTGACCTGGAAATAATTTATGTCAAACTGTTAGAAATAGGGAATTTCCTAGGTGAGTGGAAACTCCTGGGCACAATCCATCACCTCTGTGAAAGTGGAGCTTGCTCAGCACCACGGGGAGCTGAGCCTGCCTGAGTGTGCACTGCAGAATTGCACAGTGCTGGGACTTGTAAGGGGTATGGGTCTCTCCTACAGGACAGAATTTGGGGTACTAAATCCACACCTATTGTCTCTGGACATGCAAACCCTGAAGTCTTCTCATCCTTAGTCTTGCATCTCCTTTTAAGAGGTATTTTCTTTTGTACTAAGGTGGAATTGGAGATATGATGGTGCTGCTTTCACATCTGGAACTGCAACAGGGCAGGATTAAGGGCATAAAGCTGCAGGGTGGAATTATCAGAGGATGAAGCTAAAATCTTGGTTCCCCAGGGTCAGATATGGATAAATAAATCCCAGTGAAGGGATGCACCATTTCACTGGTGTCTCAGAGAACCAAGCTGCTTGATATGGAAAAAAGTGTTCATCACTATTTCTCCCCAAGGACCCTTCAGATTGGTTTTGCTCATGTACCTTATATTTATTCTCAATGAACAGAGAGCAGCAATGGTTGTTCTTCAGAAATAAAACCTGTTCCCCAGAGAGCTCAGAAACCTTGCACACTTCTGTACAAACCACTCCATCCATTTCTGAGCTTACAAGTGCCATGTACGGAGAGTATTGGCTCCCTGGGAAGGGCAGGGGAGGGATGAGAAGGAATTTCACCCAAACAGGATAGGTTTGATCTTCATTACTTGCTCTCTTTTAAGAGGCTGCAGTTGTTCTATCAGGACTGAGGCAGCAGCACCCCTGAGAAGTGTCTGTAACAATCTCTTCCTGATAAAAAACACCTACAAAATTACCAAAGTAAGAAAACAGTGAACAAGCTCCAAAAACTGAAGCAAACCTCTTGGTTTGCTGTTTGAAGGAAATTTTGGAAGTCCTTTCAGAACAAACAAAATTATAATTTTCATTTTGAAAGTAATTTTTTTATTCTCTTAAAATTAAATTTGGGCAGGTATCACTTCAAAATATAAAAGTCAACATCCATTATTTTAAAGACACTGAAACAAGCTATTCTGTTTATTTTCATCTTTTGTTTGGGTCATTCTTCTTTGTAAAATTATTTTTCCTATTCCAAACAAACATACAGGTAATTTGACTGACACAAAAGATATTTTTAATTATACAGTGTTTGCCTGAAAAAAATTTTCTCCAGTACTTAAATAAAAGATTTTTAATAGTAAGAAGAAGATAGGTTAATTCCCTACAGCCTAAATAACTTTGCATACAAATGTAGGAAGTGGTTGACTAGAGCAAACAACTAATTTTAATTTCCTCTTCAATTTCTTAGGAAAGAGCAACATTTTAGACTTTTGAAGCAAGTCGTATAATGAACTTAGCAGGTTTCCTCCTATGATATAGAGTGATTTGAAAACTGATTTGCTGACTTATCAAATGCTTCTCCTTCTTTGTAAAAGTGAACCAGAGTATTTTCAGTGACTATTTGGATTATGCAAAGGATTCCTAAATATTAAGAGAGGTTTCTGACCTTACTGTTTGTGAGTGTTTTGATGGGAATGGAAATGTCTGGAAATGATAAAATCAGGTGCTCATAATGGAAGCAGAGGAGTAGAGGGAAGTGTTTGGTGGTACTCAACAAATGACAGATTCATTGCTTGGTATGTATTTCGGACTCAAAAGTACAGAATTGTCAAAATATAGATGCAAGTCCAAAGCCAAAAGAGGGGCATGATGCAGTGGGGAACTAAAAATCTCCTCCATGAGTAAAATCATCTTTCTCCATGCTTGGATGCTGTGGCAAGAAAGCATGTATAAATATAATGCAAGTAAATAATGTATTGATTTTGCTGTTAAATGTTATAATATGTTCTTTGTTGTTCCAGGAAAGGTTAATCGTGTTGCCCAAAAGAGAAACATGCTATTATGTTCTAAACTATTCCTGAAGCTAATGAAAGTACATTTAAAAGGTATTACCCTAAGCTATAACAGAGGGTAGGAGAGGGTAACAATTAACTTAGCTCACAACACTGTAAGAAACAGGCTTCACTGCTTATTTGGAGGGCCAGACTTTGCCAAATGAGGTTTAAAAGAAAGTTTATTTGTTAATGTGCCAAAGGTATCACCAACCCCCTCACTTGTTACCCACCTCTGGTTTTCAGAATACCAACGAGTTTTCTTCATCTCTCCCCTTCCCCGTGGTGGTAGCATTTAATGTGGACTGAAGCAGACACGTTTAAGGAAACAGGAGGAATTTAGCAGTTCATGTTGCCATGGTGAATCACTGTTCCATGTTTCTCTGTGCTCCTGACTAACCTTGGATGCACCCTACGTTTGGTGCCACCACCCTATGGTCATCCACTAGACAAGGTATCTAGTCAAATAAATCCCTGTTTATACCTGATAGAGAGAAACAGGCACTTGTAGAGGCCTGTTTTAGGATGGGATGAATAACCCACTAGCAAAACTTCCTTCTCTTGAAGCCCAGTTTAGAACAAGTAGCTCATTTTAAGGCAGCTAAAGGTAGATAGCTTAGCTTGAGGCTAAAATACCTAAATGTTGGTGTTTGCATTTGAACTACCTGCCTAAACTGCTATTTCAATCAGGTCAATTGGGGTCGATGCCATCACTAGAACTAATGGAGATGAACATGCTACTAAGTGTCAAATCCTTCTCCAGGCTTCTCTGATCATAAAGGTAAGGGCTGCAAGGTAAAACAGACCAATTAATGCATTTTAAACAAAAAGTAAGATTTAGTTCAGTAATTAAGGTCTATTAATTTGTTAAAATCATAAATAATCATATATCCATGAACAACAGATTCAGGGTTAACACTAGCAATACAACAAATAAACCACAGTAGGAGACATTAACACAAGGGTAATATACCACTACAGACTTCTAAACACCCTTCCATAACCAGTCCCCTAAATCCCAGTTTTGCAGCCACACCCCCACTTCCCCATCCTTAGGGAAGGCCTCTGAGGTGTTTAGAACCAGTTCATGTGTTCTGGTGAATATGACGTTGGACCTGTGTGACATTCACATCATTCCAGGATAGCAGATGGAGGTCAGATAGGATAACCCAAAACACCTCAGCTGACACTGACATCTAGGCAACTCAAGCCAAGCTACACGCTTTTGTATCTTCTTCACACGTGCATCAGTGTCAGCATTCAGATGGTCTGTGATCAGTCCTAGAGGCTTAATCCCATGATCTCATGAAAACATTCAGATTTCATGTCTTACTGCTTGTGTCTACAGGTTTTCTGCTCTTGAAGATGTCTAATAGTTTTCTTCCTGCTATCTAGAGTCCCTCCTTCAGTGAAATAAAAAGGTAGCTCTGCAGGTTCCATGCTGCAGTCCCTTCACCTCCCTTGCCACTAAGTACAATTTTCCTAAGAGCCAAGAAGGGAGTGATGGAGAGACAGGCGATATATCCAAGAGTGCAGGATGTCTCTGAGTGCTGAGGCATGGCTTTTTTTGAGAAATTGTCAGTATGTGAATTGATTTCTATTTCAAAGCTGGCCAGCAATTAACCATTTCCAGGAATTACTGGCTGACCCCTGCAGCATAATGCACAGGGAAGACATTTTCACTGCCAAGCATGCTGTTTCGTTCAGTTTTGGGTCAGGAGTGCCAATTAGCTAGGCAGGGTCAGGTCCTGGCATCAGTACAATCAGTCTTACCACAACCTATTCTTTCTCTTGGGGTCCCTGTGTGAGCGAAAGCAGCAAATGGGAAAGGGGGTGTCACTAGGCTCTGCCAGGGTGGGATGGTGCAGCCCTGGGAGAAGGCAGTGCATCCTGACCTCCTTAAACCAAAACTCAATGTGTCCCTTGGGCATATTTTCTAAAACGATCCGGGCTGTGCGTTCTTCACATCTGGAATATATCCCCTCTACCTTTCTTTGTCTTTCATTCCTCCCCTGCCTCAGAATCACCCATTTCTTCTGTATCTTTTCATCCATACTTCTTCAGGAACATTTACTGAGTTACCTAGGGATTAGTGGTTGTGATTCACAGTGGGAACATCCTCCTTGCAGCACCCCATAGCGATGGAACACTGTAGAGTACAGTAGAGGAACACTGCTTGTTTCTCAGAAGCAGAAGGGAGGAGGGAAGACTCATTTAAATACATATGACCCCAAACTGGGAATTTGGCTCTGTTTGAGATTGACACTGAACACTGTGTAATGGCTAAAGCAGCCTCTTGTCTCTTTTCCTTTTCAGACTGGTTTTGTTTCTATAATGATCCTAGTCAAAATTATCATTTCAATCTTTTTCAGCTAAAAGGAAAGACTTTTTAATGACATGGAAGTTTTGATGGAACTGTTTCCATTTTTATTTCTTCTAAAAAAAGAGCTAAAGCAAACTTTTTAAATTCGTGAACAGAAATTGAAATACACGACAAAGAACAACATTTTCGATGACATTTTTCTTTCTTGTAATGTAAAAAAGATTTATATATATATGTATATACATATTTATATCTTCCTATAGCTGCTGTCACAAAGAAATGCAGAAGAAGCTTTCAGAAATATTACAGCTGAATTTTCTTTTTCAAAGCTGGAATGGGGACAGATGATGCTGATCCTTCTCTCCCAGGGTCCTCACCAGAAGAGGAAGGATGGTTGCAATATTTACTGCATTCATCTATGAGGTCTCCATGGAACATGTCCTGTAACTTAGTGCCACAGTTTTGAAGAAATTTAAAGTATTCTGACATGCACTGATAGCGAAGAGGTAAATTAAAAAGACTTATTTTAAGAAAACCTAAATCCACAAGGCAGTCCAAGGGCTGGGAGGATGCAGTGTCCAGCAGTGGTGCTCACATCATCTGCAAGTTATCCAGTAGTGGCATTGCAGCAAAGCCAAGGATTTACCAAGAACTGGCCCATCTGTCACTTCTTTCATCTCCTGAACACCCTTATCTCCATTCTTCTTCCTTCCCTCCTGCTCCCCACCTCTTCTCCAGACCACCTCCCACCTACATCCTTGTAACCTCCGCATACAGAGCCCAGACTCTTGGCTGAGAATCACAACCCAGGAATTGCCATGTCCTTTTCTGTGCTCTTAGCAAATTCCTCTCTGGATTAGGTACTTTTTATGCTGCTATAAACTGTGATTTCCCTCACCCTTTACTTTGAGACGGATTTCTTCCCACCTCTCCTGTCTCCATCTTCTTCACTGCTTTAAAATTTAGCCTTTTTTTTCTGGTAAGACTTCATGCTTTTCTTGGTTTCATCTGATCCTTTTCTAATTGATCAGTCTCCTTTGCTTCCATATTATATCTTCACCTGAGTGCTTTTGGAGGTCTTCTGGAACTACCTCTTCTCATTAAAAGCAATTGTGTATTGCTGTCTGCATAGCTGCCATATCCTCCACTTCCAAATGTTATCCTTCCTGAGTGCCCACAGATGTTACAGACTCATAAATATTAAGCCCAGGAGCAACCACCAAATCCTGTTGTCTGACTTCCCATTAAGACCTCAGGACACTCTATTTCATGTGTTTAATTTGCTACTCTAGTGATCCATGTTTTATCTCCAGTAACATATCTACATGCAGCTATCAAGATCCCTCTCATGTTTCTTTCTGATAATCCAGATGGATCCAGCTCTCTAGGACTTAGAGACACAGGCATCTTCTGGAACCATCCCATCATTTCATATGTGTTTTCTACAGTCTCCTCAAATTCTGAGCAGCTGTAACACCAAGAAGTGCACCCACATTCCAGCACTGCACTTTCCACCACATCCTGGACTTCAGTATCCTGCACAGAGGACAAATGTCTTCCCTGCTCCTTCTTACAACTCTCCCAATTTTGCAGCTAAAGATTGGATTAGAAAACTTATAAGCATGACATCTTCTGTAGTACAGGATGTGATACACTTGAGCAGCTTCTTCATTATGAATCTGACAACCTTGCCAGAATTAGTGCTTTACAGAATATAGTTTCAGAATGTTCCATATAAGTTTAATCTGCTTTCTCTGTTCCCAGATTCTGTACCCTTCTGTGATAAAAGTCAATTTGTTAGGGTAGGCCCAGGTTAACAAGCAAACAAGATTGCTTTGATGACTGATTTACTCCATTAACACTTTTGCATGATATAAATATTTCTTGGCAGTTTTGTGATATTTTAATTACTCATTTGATAATTTAATTGATTAGGTGGTTGGATACTGCCTGGCCTAGAACAGAAGAAAATTTGTCAAGCATGTTAGATACAGGTGCATCTTCCTGCTCCTTCTGATAACAGAACAACACTCCTTATGGGACAATTATGCCTGTTCTGGGCCACAACTACCCATCTCCAAACCCCCTTCTGAAAACTGGCCCACCTCAGTACTTGCTTTTCTCCTCTTTCTGGCAGCCCTTCTTTAAAAGCTCTCCATAATGTTCTTAGGGATGTATTTTTTTCTCTAATGTCTTTATATACATTTATATTTTTCCTGCACCTCATTAACTTCTCATTTATATTGATTGCTAGCTACTTTCCTTTCTTTCCCTGCATTTATTATATATTGCTTTTTTATTTCCAGTTGCTGCCTTCCTTCCCTGCTGATCTAGGATGGCCTTTTGCCAACGTTCTCAGCTTGACATCAGTCAGTCTGCTGAGATGCTGAGACTATCAGCCGCCATCCTGACCAATATTGTCTCCTTATTTCTTGCTTTCTCCCTTTCCTCTTAGTCAGTCTGTCTGTCTCCAGCTACTGTCTCTTATTTAGACAAAGAGCCTTTTAGTCAGAGATTTCAGTCTTTGCAAAGCATCTACCAGGGCTCAATCCACTGCAAGAACACAATAACCCCAAGCTATAAATGGATATTCATGGGAAGAAGAGCGGTACCTGCTTTGGAAGGTACCACCCTTCAGCTGCAACACACCGGGTGACCACGAGACCACGCTGAGATCATTTCAGCATGAAGAAAGCAGAGCAGCTGAAACTCTGCTGAGGAGCTTTCAGCAACCCTGAAATTGATCAGGGCTGCTCACCTGGATGATTGACTTGCATCAGTCAAGCAGGGTGGTGAAGGACATTTTTATGGGCAATAATTTTGCAAAACGTCTTCAAATATTGTGTGAGTGAATGATTGCCTGTACATAATACTGCTCCAACAAGGAATAAAGAGTTGAACCTGGGGACAGGACACCTCCCTTTTGGCCCACCTTTCTTTGTCTGCTTTTCCCATGAAGGAAGCGGAAGAAAGGAGGGTAAAACACCTTCACACTCTGATTGTGTTAGAAGTCACTCTGGTGACATGAGAATACCTGTTTCCCTTTCTCTAAATACCACACTGTCACATGTCGTGATCAGTGACTTTGACTAATGTAATTAAAGACTCAAAAGTTGTACTTGTGTTTGTCAAAACAGATCAAAGTTACACTTTTATTAGTCTCCATGCAAACAGTGTGGCTCTGATAATACATCGGTTGCTAATTATTCAATTGGTGTGAAGGGAATGAAAGAAGAAAAAGGGGGCGTGTGTGTGTGTAATGCTATTTTCCAATTAGTTTGCTTGTGGGTTTGAGCATTAAATTGGATAAGTGAAAGATGGTGGATAGGACCCATCTGCCAGGAAATTGCTAGCATGTGGCCTTCTGTCACTATCCTGCATTTGATCAGTGGTACAGAGAGTGTGTTGATTAATTCATTCAAGTCCCTCTGGGGTACCCAGCCAGCCCAAGAACATACAATCTAATAAATAAAAACTCAATCACAGGATTATAGAATGGTTGGGGTTTGAAGGGACCTGTGGAGATCATCCAGTCCCCTGCTTGAGCAGGGTCCTCTACAGTAGGTTACAAAGGATTGTGTCCAGGCAGGTTGGAATATCTCCAGAGCAGGAGACTCCTCAGCCTCTCTGGGCATACTGTTCCAGTGCTCTCCCTCAAAGTAAAGAAGTTTATCCTTATCTGTGAAAAGCCCTTTGTTCAAATATTGAGTAATGCCACACTTGTGTGGACTAAACAAGAGAGGAAAGCTTCCCCTCTCTTTCTCCCTCCACTCTCCTCACAAGCATGGCTAAGATTCCATCTGAAAAAAACAATCAAACCAAACCAAACCAAAAAACACTCACAGGCCCAGGAGGAGTCCTTCCCACCCATATTGCAGGCCTGGTTGTGATTGAATGTCTTGATGACACAGAGAAAACAGACCAAATTCCTCAGTGCTCAGTAGTGACAGGACACTTCCACCAAGACCCAGTCCATTGGGTCATCCCATGTGACTTTTGTCCCTCCTTTCTTTGGGGGCCTGCAAGCTCAGCCCTGCTCGTAAGGTACCTGCTGAATGCAAGCAAATCCCAGCACACCCTCCAGCCACATCAGAGGTAGAGCCAAGGCTTGACAAGAAAAGCAGAGCCAACCAGGAGACCAAATCTGCATGGGAAGCTGAGCCTGAATGTGGGCATGCCACTCCCAGCTTAGGAAAATGATCTGCACTTGTTAAATGTCCTCTATTTGGGATTTTCAAAAAAGCCCATTTTTTGAAAGCAGTTTTTGCCTCCTTTTGAAAAGGGAAAGGATAAAGTGTTTCAAGCAAACAAAGTCCATTTCAACCTCTAGCTTAAGATGAGTAAATTCTTTTATTCTTTTTAGGTTGGTTATAATTTTCAAAACTGTGTACACTTTCCCTTCCAGCCCTTATCCACATCTTCTGTATGCCTCCTCTGTTTCACTCCCAATCTCAGCTACCAGAGCCCTCTCCAGTTTATGTGGACCCTTCTGTGTCCAGCAGAAGTCAATAGGGCATCCCAATACCAGTCCACAGACCCTGTAGGGAGTCAGATATTCTGGGATTGCAACAAAGTGGATGGAGATGAGCCTCAAGATGCGACAAAGTTGTCAGATGCAGGTAGAATGCTAACAGTGGAGATTAATGCACTGGAAGTTGTAGAAACTGTTGTGAACTCCTGTGCTTCAGGCATCAGACAAAATATTAGCAGGTATTCAAATGTTCTACAATGTTCTCTTATTCTTCAATATGTTATCATGGCACAACATCCACTTGCAAGGTGGCCAAGGTCAGATTCCTAAATCCTTTGAGTGAGCAGCTAGAGGATTGAATATATTACAGTATTTACTCTCTAGAGTGCAGAGAATAAATATTTCCACTTGCCAAAGTACTGTTCTAAATAATCTTTTTCCTTTTGTGGCTGCTTGGGTAGCACATCACAGCTTGCTCCTCTAGACTCATCACTGCTTTCACAGCTTTGATGAGGCTTATGAGTGCTTTAATACACCAGATCCTTGAGTAAACCCAGTGGTACTATCTGAGGCTTTCATTAGGGATGCTACAGCTAAAAATAGCAGGCATGCTCAGAACTCGTGGTGATCAACTGTATACCCTCTACACTGAATAATCCTCTTGTTTTTCTTTTTCTCTAAACATGCTTTAAGTGTGTAGGTTTTTTAAAGCATTTTACTCTGCTGGAAAATTTATAGCCTTTATCTATCCTTTTGTCATGCTTAAACTTAGGGTAGCAACAGAAGGAATGAGCAGCAGCAAGAGCTGAGCTAAGAACACCATCCTCTACAAAGAAAAACCATGGATTAAGTTGCTTCCAGGGAGAACTATTTACAATTCAGTCTTCAAATAAAAAAGACAATAAATCCCTTAGCAACCCTGACAAAATCCTTGCCTTATAGCAAGAAATAAACTACTAAGTTTTATTATATACAATCATGTTAAATCTTCCAATTAGAGATCATTCAAAGGTTCTGTGGTCCAGAATGGTGTCTTTGAGCCCTCCTTATAGCACTGTGGTTCAATTTAGCTATCTTTGTAGAATTATCTTTCTCAGAACTTGTAAAATATCACTCTGTATCACTGAGGAAAGAGCAAAATTCACTGAAGATGATCGGAGTCCTCTGCAGCATCCCAGCTCACGGGCCCTTCCCTCCCCAGGTGCTTGCAGAGTTCCTCTTCTTCCCAAAGCAGCTCACCTTTCAGAACAGGGGAACTGAAAATTCTAGCATGGAAAATCACCAGCTCTCTGATCCTTTCTCCTGCAAACTCATTTCTGCTCCTGGGATATTCTAACCTGACATAAGTAACAGGAGAAAGATAGGGCATGAATAGAAAATTACTATCCTTATACATTTGTTTTGGCTTTCTCTAACATCCAGGTGGGTGTTTCAAAGGTGGGTAATTGGCACTGCAGAAGGTAGCATGGGAGCCAGTGGACTATCCATGTAAATGTATTTTGGCTGTCTGTGATCATTGTGAAATTGCTTTCTCTCAGCACCTGCAAGGCAACATGGATGGATGGAATGGAACAAATTAATTGGAGCTAATTTTGATATTTAATAGGAAATCCTCATGAGCGGACTCTTAGAGGAAAATGTCAAAGTTTAATTGCTTTCTGCATTTTTGCACACACACACCCCTACACAGAAACAGCTGGGACAGATTTCCTTTGCAACTTTAGGGCTCTAATGATCCTCCTGTTTCTGGAAACTTTAGCTGGTGGTCTGTGGTCATCCAAACTCCCCAGCACAGCAAGCTCTCACACCAGCATTGCAGGCAGCTGACGAAATGCCCTGTTACCTTCTGGATACCCAACAGCAGGACTTTGTGTGGCTACGCCAGAAGTTTATTCATAGGCACAACTAAACCTAGAGGTTTAATAGTTTCTTCATGCATGTGGCAGTTACCATGGCATTTGCCTTTAACAAAGTATAGATTTTAGGTAAAAGCCAGTGGACACAGAAAGACAAAATCCAAAGTAGAGGGCATTTTCCCACACTTTCTAAACTCAGAAATGAAGAGAGCTTGAACAGCTTCAGCTATTGCTCTCCCCCTGCTCATGCCAACCAAGTTGCCAGACCTGTAAGCTGTATATAGCCCTCATGAACCTGGAGACACTGCTTGTCATATTAACTCTGTCCTCAATTAACATACAAAATCATCAGGGATAGCAGAAGACTTTCCATACCAGTGACCTGAGCGGTTTTATGAGTGTTTAGCAGGCACCAGCCTCACATCTATAATGCAGGACTGTTTGCTTCCAGTCCTGGTTTATACTGTTCCCCCAATGCCTGTTTACTACAGGATGTGAGAATGATGGGACATACAGACATCTGTGCTAACCTCACTGTCTTCCCTGTCTGAGTCCTGCCCTAATTAAATTTGGGAGCCTGTTAATTTCTCCATGGACCTATTTGCAGCACAGACAGCAAGTTCTCTGCTGACATAATGAAACTGTTATAATCAGTAGGACATGTTTTCCTGGGCTGCAGAATTTATACTCAGGGTTAAAAAAAGAGCTGAAAAAGCTCGAGTTTTTACCATTTTTCAGTCTAAGATGTATTTTTGCAGCTCCCTGAGAATTCCCACCATGCCATTGACAACAAGGTGAATCACAGTGCTCTGTCACATCTCCAAAGCTCAAACATGTTGGAGTTTGCTGTAATTTGTAATATGCTGTACTGCAGAGCCTTTTAGAAGTCAACATGATATATTTGTTATTATTAGTAGTTGCTTTTGTTTTTCTCAGTGAGCAGAATGAGGAGCCAGCAATCCCACTGTGCTGAGATGGGGCTGGAGATTAAAACGGATCAGCCTCTGTCTTCCCATCCCCTGTCTGCAGGGAGGGCTAATGCTGTTCTCAGCATTCCTCTGACATTCGCTGGGAGGTGCTGAGGGACATATTATCTTTATTTATTGAGGCCCCTTCATGACTTGGATCACTCCTTAACAAGGTCACCATAATCACATTGCAATCAGGCTGCCCCTTCCCTTCCCAGTCCTGTAATTAGTGTTTGCCCTTGTAACTGGAAGATTAACCACATGACCTATTATTAACCTCTCTCCACCTATTATGATCCCTTTGGTGTTCCTTTTTAATGTAGATACTGTTGAAACAGGGGCTGTTCTAATTATATTGTATTACCATGAGAGAGATTCTCAAACATGTGGGAAATATGCTGATTATAGATTTAATGATAACTGCAAGTATCACAAAGTGTAACTGTTGTATAATTAGAAAAAAAACTCCAGTGCAAAAACACATGGCTCTCACTCAGTACTCACTGCAAATCAACATGGCTCCACAGGACAAATTGGTGTAGACATTCTCTGTCCCATGGAGCCTCATTCCAGGTAGTCCAGTCCTGATGCTGACAGTCAAGTGCCAGGGTTGAGGCCCCCATATCCTCATCCTGGGTGGTTTTCAGCTCTCAGAGGCTGAGTGTTCACCTCGCTATAGAAAGACCTTCAAACACTGACCCAGTGCTTGTTCTGCATCTCCACCATAGCCTGGAGTTGTCCAGGAAACACCTGGTCTGGCCAAGGGCAAGATGCAAAAGGAACAAAACGTAAGCGGAAGGATACCGATGTCTGTAATTGCATTATATTTTTTATAATTACTACAGTTATTACAAATTTTTAGTGGCTCTGAACTAAGATACCAACTCACAGTCTCCTGAGGTTTCTTATCTTGTGAACATATTTGAACAAAATCCTGAACAACCATCACAAACAGAGCACTAGTGACCGACTCATCACTGATGAGACTGCATCATTATTTTGGGACTAAGGGTTCTGAGCCAGCAGGCCTTTCATACAGCTGTGAGTAGTCTCTTGGTTTCAGGGCTAAAAGGGCTTGACAGAGAAGTGACTATGCAAATGGTTTTGAGGCTAGTGCACCTCCAAAAAAATCTGACGTTTACTCACAGTTAAACCAAGCAAACTGAGTTGTATAAGTGTTATTCTGAATTATTCATTCAGTTTGCAGGGTTCACTGGGAATGTGCTCCCATACCTTTTCACAAGCTGCTGAAATGCCAGTTACCCTCTCCAGTGCCAAGGGATCTGCATAAATACAGGTATAACTTTCCTGATCCCTGTACCATGTTCATCAGATCTCTTTATTCCATGTCATCAGGTAAGCACAGTGCTTCTCCTCAGAAACACCTCATACTCCTACTTTTACTGAAACGGTTAGAAAAGAAGTGTGTAGATATGGAGTGTATAAAGAGTCTCTGTGATCTCCTGGGTGGTGGATGAGGAAACTGGTAGTAGCACCTGATAGTTTACCAGCTTCTGTTGGTTAACACATAACATTTCACAAAGTATTTCCTCCTCTTGGATTAACAGCAATCCAATCCTGTTATTTCTCCTTCTCTTTCATGGTGACACAATTAGATTGTTCATGGGACACAATATGTCTAGTCCATGATTGTGTCCAAATTGACTGACTTCAAACTTCTCCTGGCTGGTGTGGATGCCCTGACTGCATCTGTGCTTGCTCCCACCTGGGCTCCATCTGCAGACCCATCTGCCTTGCAGTTTGGATGCAGGCTGTGATAAACCTGGGAGCAGACACACCTGACCAGTGCTCTGCACTAGTCCTGCAAGTCAAGAAGAGTATGATTTCAGCCTGTAAAGTCATTCAGGCACAATGGAGCTATTGGAGCTCTTTTCTGTGCCTCTAATTCAGCAGTGGATGAAGTGACTCATGTATGTGCCAAGTCCCATTCACTGGTATTGTGTTTGCCCTGTGTCTATTTGCTGATGCATCCTAAACCAGCTCAGAACTCGATTCAAATCCTACCCAACTCAGGGCAGGTCTCTCCTTTTGGACTGGGGCCCATGAGCACAGATGTTCCGGCTCATCCTCTGTGAACTCCCCGTGAGGCTCAGAGGATCAGAGAGCAAAGTCTCTCTCCACGTAAGAGGACCCCAGTGCAGCCATGGGATGTGGGGCCCACGTGCAGAGGGTGAGGTGTTATGGAGCTTTGGGCACCACCACTGTGTCCACAGGTCTCTCTGCCATCAAAGTCAGCCCCAGACCTCCAGAGTGGCAACCATCAACTCTACAACCATCGATAGCCAAGGGCTCCAGTGCTGCTGGTGGTCCTGGACTTTGATATTCAGGAGAGAATTCCCAGTGACCAGCTCAGTGGGATGCTATCTTTTCACTTCTGCTAGCACAGAGAAGTAGCAAATCAAAGCAGTATTTTAATCTAACAGCTTTCATAACAAGTTAAACAGCCTAAATGACTTTGCATTTGTTGACAAAATTATCCCTATAAAATATTCTCATAAATCCAACATTCTAAAAAATACTTACAACACTTTATGTTTTATCTCTATTACAAATTGCTGTAATCACAAGAGAAAAAATTTAAAGCTGTCTAAAACTCGCAAACAGGTGGAAAGGAGGATTTTTATGATTTATAGTCTAATCTCCTTTCCTCAGCTTTTTGGGATATCAAAAGTGATAGTTTAATCACACATCTATCTATGCCAGGAAATAAAGGAAAGACATATGTGAGATGAAGGGGAATTAAATCTAAGCAGCAACTCTGTGTGGTCTGGCGATTGGAAGAAAATCATCCATGTTTGCAGCTAATTCAAATTCACTTACCATAGGATGCTTCTTAAAATATTTCATTTTCTACTTAATTTGGCTGCAGTGAGTCTGAACAGTACTAACTGATTCTCATTTTTCATCTGCACACTAATGTTTGAATGCTGTCATTTTCCAACCTACAAGGCCAAGGAAAGACCTTCCACAGGGACCTGGCAGCTGAGATTTCTTTGCTCTCTGGTGAAGTTCTGGTGGTGCCTTTCCAAAAGTCTTGGAGGAAAAGCTGGAAGAACCATACTGCATTTTCATGTGAAGAAAAATGGTGGTCAGGTATTTTCTGTGTCCAAAATCATGTGCTTCATGAGTTTCCCCTGTGTTGTTGGAGGAATAAAGTATCTGAGATTTACAAGTCAACACTGATGTAGTTTACCTGGGTATGTTGTTGTACCCCTTCAATTTCTCAAGATTGGCTGAGAAACTGTAAGAGACCCAGCCTGATTTCCAGAGGGCACAGAGCTAAGAACAGAAATACCTGCCTGGGGGCTCAAATAAACAAAGACTCATTAACTTTCACTACCCATTTGATAGGGAGAAGCCACAATAAACTCCGAGATTAAGAATCCCTGGGGGTATATGCCTTGTGAAGGGTAAAAAAAAGCACTCCACAGGATGTTTCTTAGGGTTTCTATTAACCCTGTCTGAGTGGCAATACCCACTAACTCCGGCATGAACCATGACTACTTTCCTACCACCTGTGGCAGTATATTTTTCCATACTGCACGTCTGGCAGAACAGTGGATGACACTGTTCCCCTGGCATGAATGGGAAGGCAAAGTCTTCCATTTTGCAGTATGATGGCAGCAAGTAGTGGAGCTCTGCTGGTAGTAGAATATGGTGAATTCTTGCAGGCTTATGGTTGAGACTGCTGGGCTGTAACTTTCCTAAACCCTCCCACAATACAAACAGGAAGGAAGTGAATCAGAAGTAATCACATGAGGTTCCTCACAAAATACTGAACAAAGCATGTTCTAAAGTCATTGCTCTATGATTCTGAACATACAGTCATAGCCCTGAGTCTCCTTAAAATTAGTCATCCCTGGTTTATAATGATAAAATTTGTTTCAAGCCCATCTCTGCATACTTCCTACACTGCCTCCTACCTCCAACCTTTCCACCACTGTCCCTTGGCAGCCACTTGCCCTGGCTCCTGCTGAGCATTGAGGCAAGTGCTAGTTCTTGCCCTTGCTCACCTCCACCAGTGGGATTCCCAGCATCAAACACCCCTCCTACCACCACTAATAACAAGTCATGAGCTGAGCTCCCTTTTCAACAACTAAGCATTCATCACTTCCATTGGTCTTGGAGGATCAGAGCTACTGAGTGTTACTGCTGCCTGCCGTGCTCAGAGGTGATTTTTCTAAAGTTGTTCTGATTATTCATAAGCCACGTGCTCACATCTTTTGCATGCAGTGGTTTATTTCTCCTGCTTAATGGAAGCTGATGCTTTGCATGGAGAAAGGCCTTTTTTATGTGAATCATGCAGAGTGTTCAAGACACAATTTGCCTGTGAGAAATCCTGGAGTTAATGTGACCTGACAATATAAAGTTTGGTTCTTCATGCCTATCTCCCAAAAAGTTTGCAAACATGAAATCTACAATTCATGACCAGTGTTGGTGCAATCCAGTTTTGGGGGGAAAATAAATTTGTTGACTTACATTGGAAACTCTAATTTATGTATTATCAAAGTAAGGTCTTTCTTAGCTGGAAGAAGCTAGGTACCGCCCAGAGAGAGCACTTTCCAGACCTATGGCACTATTTCAGTGACAAAGAAGGGAGTGACATGAGCAGGCTGTAATTTCCCTGCAGAACTTGTGTGGGAGTTCAGCTGCGTGCGTGCGCCTGTGTGTGTGAGAAAGAGAAAGGGACAGGCAGAGAGAGGAAGAAACTTGCTGCATTATGCATTAATTTGAATGTATGTAGGCAGAGTACAAGGCAGAATTTTCCCTCTCGGGGGCCCAGGATTAGGTCTTAATTTCCTGTCAAGGTACTTACATAGAAGTGCTCTAAATGAATTTCAAGTGTGCACAACTGCCCACTGCTTTAATTATGGTCATATTAAAAAAAACACACCATTGACTTGCATGGTTTAGTCCACTTATGGCTCTGAATGGCCCATGACAGTAGAAGTTTGTATTGTAATCATTCACTCCAAATTTAACCCAACTCCTTTTTTTCTGACTCCTTTTCACTGCTACCAGAAATCTTGCAGCCCAGTACAAATAAACAAAACCCTAAACAACCACCCTCAACAGCTTAGAAGATATATTTGATTTACTTCTTATCAGGGAAGAAGAGAAATCTTATGAGGGCATCCACTCCCTTAACATCCTAAGGCTGGCTCTCTCCCCATAGGGGACAGGGCAGTTTAGACTCCGTCACCACCTTCTCCTGATAACAGAGCTATTCCTGAGAAGTGCTGAGCACCATGTGGCAGTGTGCCAGAGAGGAAGCCTGCTGAGACCCTCTCTACTCACCTCTTCTGCTTGTCAAAACCTGAGGTAGCAAGAGAAAACCCACAGAGGAATGAGACCCACTTTTGGTAGATGACAGTGGCTCACATTGACTTCTGACAGGACTGTGCTCATTACTCAGCCTGATGAGCTTGTGAAATCCCAGTTGTAGGGGGGTTTGCAGAAATGCTCTTCTGTGCCATAAGGAGCTGGCAAGGTTTCCAGAGCTGCCAGCATTTGTGGGATCTGGCTCTGAAGGTGGGGCCTCAGAAATACTGCAAATTAGACATCTTTCATTAGAAAGATCCCATGTTGCTTCGGAAACTGAGGGCTGGGGCTGTGGTTCTGCTGTTGCCAGCCGAGTTCCCTGGCTCTGGGGACAGCCCTCTCACAGGGCAGCTCAGTGTTCACGTGCCCCACAAGCAGCAGCTCATGCTCCAACACTCCTCTGTCTCCCAGACACACTGAGTGCTCTCAAACCCTCCCACCAAGCCCCATTAAATTGTACAAGGGACATGACTTTTATGCAAATTGTCATAATTATATCCACAAGCTCTGAACTTAAAAAAAAATAAAAATCCCCATCCAAAGTTTTCAACTTGACAGTTTCTCTTGAGATGACAGATCCTCCATGTGCCATGTATGTAACACCCCAGTTGTATCTCTGTACATCTCTGTCAGCTCCTCTCAGGCTCACAAGACCCAGAGCCTGGTACTTTCACGGCTATCATTTTGCCAACCCTCATCTCCAACTATATCACAGGGCCATGCTGATTATTCCTTTGATTCCACTGCATGCTCTAAACCATTTGCTCTTTTCTCTCTTGCTGTTTCTGATCTGGCAGCACCAGCTTCTAGGAGTGCACTTAGATGCACACTTACAATATGTAGTGCCCTGAAAGAAGATGATTTTCTGGGTCAAGGTCTCCATCATCAAGACTTCTAAAATAGTCCAGTCTTTTTGAAGGAACGGGGCACTTAAATGTTCCACTTCATAAATGCTTCTCTGGGGCAAATTAAGACAGCTTTGTGTCTTGCACCTTGAAGTTGACAACGGTCTGCTACAGCTGAGTAGCTCCACTCCTGCTATTTTTGGAGAAGGGGAAACAAAATGGATCCAGAGAGGAGGAGTTTCCTTATTCTCCAGAAGGGTACACTTGCTGTCATAGTCTGGATCACGTACATCAAGCAGCCCTGGCCTATTCTGGTTCATGCATTCCTGAACCACCCCAAAAAAATACCCCCCAAAAATGCCTACACACATCTGCACCTATTTGTGTCTGACTACATACACAGGAAAAAGTTTAGCCCTGCAGCATCTCAATACTACTCTCTTTTACAAAGGAAAAAATAGGACAGAGTTATGCTGTTTGTCATGATCATGAAGGGAATCCACAGACCAAAGACTGAAGGATTATCTCCAGCCTCATCCTTTACAACTATCCCACTTGTCCATTTCTTACAGCTTTTCCTAGGGATACTGAGCATTTCATATCAACAAACACAAATCTTCCATAGTACATTTTCTGCCTTTATTGTGATTGCTTTTTTACCACCTCTTGCCGGTATTCGCTTTCTTCTCTATTTTCTGCACAAACACTACTTTTTAAAGGGTGCCAGATGTTTCTTCACCCTTAAAAGTCATCTTAAATGCAATCAAGCCATAGCCCCAGATGACTTAAATTCTCAATTATTTTCCTGAAGCCCCTGTATAAGACAGTGCTGGGAGGGAAGATGGAGTGCTTCAATTTTTTCAAGAACCATTGTCAAAACAATCCTATCAGCCCATGGCGCTAAATACTTTAATTACTGTTTCTTAATTTCAAGAGACAAAACTTCAATTGTAATAACAGAAACATCCATCAGAAAAGGCATCATTGCCATATGATTAACAGCTGTCCTGACACAACTCTGAGTTCGACATATTTGTAGGACTACATTTTAGAAAGATAGTCAGAGGGAAATGAGTGAAGACAGAGAGAGGAACATTTAGTGCCTTCCCTATTGCTGCAGGGCTGGTATGGAAACTGGGGACTCATCCTGGCATGATAGCCCACATTGCTTATGGGATTATAGCAATGGATGTCTGGATTAACCAGTATGATTCTTAGAATATTCTCAAAAATGCCCCTAAAGCCACCATTTCGGCCTCTTTAATTACAGAATCAGGTTGTGCAGACACAAATCAGATATTTGCCAACCATCAGAGCTGAGTGTTGTAAGTGATGACACAAAAACAGAGCAAATTTTGTACTAGAAGGGCTTCGAAGATCTGTGCGCATAGAAACAGACATTTTTATCACCAGTGTAATAAGACTGGTTTTATTTTCCTCTGGAGAATCTCTGTGGACAGTCTTATATCCCTCTGCTACAAAAATAGCTCTGGACAAAACCATTCCAGGGGCTGAAGACAGACACAGCCCCTACTATGCTCTGATTTTTTTTTTTCTTTTCTGCTATATATAAATACTTTGGCAAAATTCAGGCTTAGTTACATGAGGAGCCATTGGCCAAACTTTGATTAAGCTATTGGTAGTGCTGCTCCCTGCTACAAACAAGTGTTGCACTTTCCCTACCAGTCACCCAACGTGAAATATCCTAAGGCATCACTGTCAGAGAGGTCTAAGCATTCGTGCTGGCTAAGTGAAGCCCTGGAGGCATTTCAAGAGGGACCTTCTGAAACTGAGACACTTGACATGACTAACAACTTCCCAAGTTTAGAACACCGGTCTGCCCTCCCTTAATGTAGCTGTGTCTGCATTTTGAGCTCAAATGATTTAATTCCTAACGTGAGCACTGTCACGTTTGGAGGGGAGCATTCCCTTTGCATCTCCATTGAAACATTTATTTTTTGAAACATATTCCCCAGCAAGTGGTGAAAAAGATGCCACCAATGTGTAACAGGGACAGTAATCCAGAAATTAACACTGCAGTCCCTCAGCTCCAATTCTGTAATGAAGTCCATGCAGAAAGCATAGGAAGAGAGCAAACTGGATTGCTGGCCTGGGGCTGAAATAACAGAATTCAATTTTCTCCATTAAAATGAAGTTATCATCTCGTTGTATGTCACTGACATTTACAGTAAGCCTTATTAATTGTTTGTAAGACATCCCTATACAACACTGATGGGAATGTTTCAGATCACTATCAAAACTTTGGAAATTAATGTAATTCATTCCAATGCCATCCTGAGTGGGGAGCTGAACAATTATTCAATCCTCTTGATAAATTTCCACGTATAAAAAAAATCGGTGATCATCAGTTATGGGCACGTATATGAGACCTAAGCATTTAAATCATTGCAGGAATTTGTAGTTAATATGCTTAGGCTGATTAAATGTGGCAAAGGCATCTCTGCCTGAATTCTCTGCAGTCCAGGAAGGATGTGAAGGATGGGAGTTTGCAGTAATATGAGCAAAATTCTAGTCAAAGTCCTGTCTGAATGGAAACCTTCAAAAACCTCCACAGTGCTCTAACACACTGTTTAGCACAGGAGAAGATTTCTGGGCCAGTGTTGTGAACCATTCTACCAGTGTAGCTAAATCTGGGGGGTGGTGGTGAAAAGGACTCTTACCTTGCCTCATCTTTTCTCCTTGACCTGTGTCCTCTGTTTCACTCACGCCCCCCATGCAAATAATTTTGGACCTCATAACTGGGCAATGACTCGTCACAAGCAAAGCTTTAATAGTCACTGCATAGGATAGAGGAGAGCAGGCCAGCAAGCCACTGCAGAGGCACATTTACCATGTAAGAATGGGGATGGCAAGGGGGTCCTGGAAAGGAGTCTCTTTGAAGGCTCTAAGCCACGAGGTTGCATCTCTTTCCCCTCAGCAAGGCATTGGCTTCATCCACAGGTGAGTGCAGTTCCCCTGCAACATCCCCACATAAAGCAGGGGAAGGTGAGGCACTGATGTTATATCCCTTCGCACCATCCTCAGCACTCCTGAATCCCCCAGTTCAGACCTGGATGGAGGGCATCAATGAGCTGGTCGCAGCCTGTGCCGGTGTTGGGGACCAAGCACAGCTCTGCCTTCCAATCATTTCAGGAAAGATACCTCTCTGGAAAACAAACTGCCAGTGTAACCAAACAGCCTTGCTGAAAAGAGACTGAGGGACCTCCTTTTTTCTGCCATGTGGGAAATTAGACAAGGTGATTAGAAAGATCACCTCAACCATTAAAAATCCGCAAAGCTCCAGCATCTCAGGCACACATCTGAACCCCAGGACCTTGCTTTGTCTCAATAACTGACAGAGATAAATTTGTGTTGTTCATTTGTTGGCTGTAAAAATCCTTTATTTGTTGAAAGCTGGAAGCCTTTCCTCTCCTGCAGTTGCATTAGAGTTTAGAAATCAAACAACCAGCTCTGAAAGCATCTGCTGAGACACACAGATTTGTAAGCTTTCCATTAACACAGGGCCACCCTCTTTGCATCTCTATTAAGTGGAGGTTAGATGTACCTTTTTTCTAAGAGTGACAAGATCTTTAGTCTCAGGCTACAGTTTCATACAGGTCCTGTCACACCAACAGATCAGGATCAGCTTCCCAGGAGGATGGTGGGCGATGACCTTGAAAGATCCTAGCCTTCGGTGTGTTATCAAGAGCTGGAAAAGTGAAACAAATGGAGGAGACTCATAGCAGAGTCCAAGCTTCCCTGCTCCAGGCTCAATCTCACACCCGATAAAGTACACGGCAGCTCCTGACTGAATCCAGCAAGAAGAGGTGTTTTTTCCCAGTACCTGCAATGATCAATGAGGAAACGGCACAGAGCGCCCGCAGCTCCTGCTGCAGAAGGCAGAGCAGGCACCAGTGAATTGGATTGCCAAGAACTGTTGGCTTTTATATGGGCTCATGCAAGGTCGTTCATCACCGCGGCAGATGCCGACTGCTTTCAGCAGCATGGAAAAGAAATTAAAAGTAGGTAAGAAAGACCTTTCTGTTTCGCTGTAGGGTAAGTAATAGATCAAAATGTTTAAAATATTAGCATATCACTGCAGCTCAAATACACACGTGGGTTCCTGCAGCTTAACACACGGCAGAGTTGTCACCTGAGCTGTGGTGACTGTGTTGATGGACAACTGCCAAGAGAAAAACCTGTTCCCGAAGTCAATTTCTGTGAGTGATCTGTGATACCATGCTGTTGCTGCCCCAGTGTTAAGCTCTTGGCTGAGCTCGAGATCTGCCTGGGGAGAGCAGTTATCCTGGCCACAGGACACAATGGCACAGGGCATTGTCCATTACCTACCTCTGTCATCAGCTTGGCCATGGAGAGGTGGAGCTGCTTTCCAGGACAGTCTTCTAGTGTTTTGTTTAAAAGCTCACTACAGTAACTATTGCCACTCCTGGAATATTAAAATTCGTTTTCAGTGCCCAGGCATTACAGAGAGTACTTATGTATTGAACAGGACCACAACATGCTCACTGCTGCACAGGAAAAAGATGGAGCAAGAAACAGTCCCTGCCTACTGTGATTCCTACCATCCGAATGCTGCTTGACTGACTCCTCTCATAAGGAAACCAAGCTTTACATCAGTTCAACACGGCAGAGATAAAGGTGAGTTCAGAACAAGCACTGGAGACAAATTCAATCGCTGAGCACTTTCTCCAGCCAAGATGCACCTGCACGCTCAGTGGCAAGTCCCTGGTGTCACCTCTGCAGGTGTCACCTCTGCAGGTGTCACGGGTCTTTGAAAAACAAACAGTGCCCATGTTACCAATTCCTGTGAGACAGAACCTTGCTGGACTGGCATTGACCTTTTCCAGCTCCTTCTCTTACAAGGAGAAGTACAAGCCAGATTCTCCTTCAAATTCATGTATTGTTTTCTCACTTTTCTTAGATTAAAGGTATTAAAAGATGGCCAGATCCATGCAGCTGGCTGGAGACACTGGGAAAGGAGGAGCTGGTTGGAAAGCTGCTTCTCTGTGGGATGGTCTTTGCCCACATGGCATCCTCTTATGTGCACCGAGGGGAGGACATCCCTGGCAGACCACACAGACCCACAGCAGTTATTTTCCACACTGTAACATGGATACAGATAAATATGTCCTTGTTCACATATAACTGTGCTGTAATTGATCTCAAGATTGAATTCCTTTAATTTTAAAAGCCATGTAGCTGAAAGCTTTGCTATCAAATTGTAATTGAAGTTACCTCACCTGGCACATTGTATATGTCTGCATTTTTTCTGTGTGCATAAAACCCTCACAAGACAGCAGATAACTAGTATTTCCAAATGCATGTCCACTCTGTATATCTATGTATTTCAGAGCAGGAAAAGTAGGGGGTCTCTGACTCCTCATGGTATGTCTGAACTAACTTCAACCCTCTGCTGCAACCACCCACAGCTCAGCAAGGGCTCATGACTGATTCTTTTCCCCACCTTTCTGGGTAGCTCCTGACCAGTGACTGTGCTCTCTCCTGCATGGACCCACTGCCAGCTTGTGAACTGAGCTTGTCTATGTTCACGTGAATGGCAGTCACAGCAGTAACCACCCTGCAGAACCTCTCCTTTCTTAGCCCAGTGCCAGCATGCTAAATTTACCAAAATAAATAGTATTTGTACATAATATGCACATCTATGCATAAAATAGGTTGTCTAGGGAATTAAGGCTTTGGAGTTTATCGGTGAGTCGAGCCATGACTCAGGGAGCACATACAGACCTTGCTAAATTATGTATCCTGTAAGCGCATCAAAGTGGCCAGAAAAGGGAAAAACAGCTGTGCATGTTTTTCTCTCTCCTCCTCTCACTTTGGGACCAAGCCTATAAAATAATAATATGCCTTTCTAGTATTATCATTTGTCTTTGATTTTCTGTAGAGAATTGCATAACAGCAACAGCCCTATTAGCATTCAGCACTCAGTTCTTTGCTTTGTGCTTTCTCCCTTATTCCTTTTGCTCAATAAAATAATGAATTTTGCATTTGATAGATGCCTGACAGCTCAGGAGACTGGGCTGTCCTCTGTTTAGCCATTGAATAGGAAAACATGGAACTGCCTATGTGACAATCCCTTTGCAATATGCCAGCTCTATCCACACATTAGGGAGAATTCCAGCAAATTCAGATCACACTAAGCCAGTGATGCTGATGGGAACCTAATAGACCAAGAGGGACTGAAAGCTGTCACTGCTAGGGGCAATTAGTTACCAGATAGTCACGTTTCCAGTTCATAGGATGTGCATAGGTTGAAAAGCACTGTGTGCAAGGGCTGCTTTTCAGGCATGTGTTGACTCACAGCATTGTATAAGGGAATTATACCTGGAGTTGCAACGTATCTCTGCTGTTAAAATAAACAATATTTCTTCATCTGCATTTCTGATAATCTCCCTTTTGTTCCCTGCAGGCAAGAAAGACCCCTTGGGGGTCTGGAAGGTGTCTGCCTGGAAGGAAAGCATGGGTCCCCTCCCCAGAGTAGGGAAGAAGAGCTGCTGCAATGCCTCATTGTGCTCTGGTGCCACAGGGCCACCAGCTAAGTGGATAAAGCTGGGCAGCAGGAGCCACAGAAGCAAAACACACCTTAGTCCCTGCTTTCCTCCCTATCCCTAATTCCCTGTGGTGGTGTGCAGCTCAGGTGACCTGGCACCATCCAGGCTACAGCTCAGTGGTGCAGGGGGATGATCCCCAGCAAATGCACTACTTGGTTAGGACCAGGTGCTGGAGAGCCCAGGCCAGCGTGGCTGTCACACACAGCAATGGTGCTTGCAGTGCACAGTCGCTTCCCAAGGGCCAAACTCTGCCTTGGTCAGCACAGAGAGATGCAACATTTCCCCTGCAATGAATCAGCATGGGATTTGGGTCCCAAGGCTGCTGGTCTGGCTGTCCAGAGAAGCAGCTGCAGCAGAAATCAGCAGCAGCTTCATTTAATCTGGTTACGCTGTTGTAAATGTCACAGCTGGGTCAGAAACGCTGTTCCAAGAGCATGAAATCTAGTGAGGATTTGTGTCCCTCCCTCCTCCTCCGGGTAACGTTATGGAATAAAATATTTCTATTTGTAGAGCTGAGGCAAAAGAACCCACAAACCCCTCCCCACCCCCCCCCCAAAAAAAAAGAACAAAAAAAACCCAAGGCAAATTCTCACCTCTTTTGAAGGCAATGGTGGAGTTTATTGAACTTTCTGTCGCAGCCACTAGATGCCCCTGTTTTCTGATAGCTGCTCCAGAGTGGGGCATGTGTCAGGGTGCAGGAGCCACCAGAGCCAGAACTTGGGGCTCGGAGTATAGAGAAATCCAGGTTGCTTCAGCCTCCTCCTCTCTAATGACCGTCTAGTTAGCTGGGACTGTTCTGCACGTGGAAATTAGGAGCGACGGTGCTGGTCAGTAACAGGAATGGTGTTGTCAGCCTGCCTTTTCCGCTCTGTTTTGGTGGTGGCGCTGGAGGAGGTGATGTAAAGCCCAGTCACCAGTGACTGGGCACCTTGGCATGGCCACCTGTATGTACCTGCACACCCTGTCCCTGTGACCATACAGCCCATTGCAGGTCCAGCTCCTGAAGCAGGCACTCTCAGCCTCCCCCGTACCTCAGGGGTGAATTAATCCATACCACAAGAGTCAGTCTTTTGGCAAAGCCATTAACCCAAGCAGAAACATTTCCCAAATTAATCCTGAAGTGTCTCCTTGTGAATGTTTTGTACAGCTCCAGCAAGGAGTCTGAAGCAATTCAAATGAGAATCTGACACTTGGTTAGTGTGAGGCAGCTTTTGTGGCTGCTGAAATGGTCGTGCATTCAGAAGATAAATGCTTGCACCACGTTCCTCCTGCCCCACAGAAGGCAGGCAACCATGGTCAGCATAGAAAATCACTACACTTGCACCTTCTGAAGTGATCTCTCCCCCCCCAAATGATCTTGACTTAGGCAAGGATTTATTTGAGGTTCTCTTAGTTTAAGGTGACCAAGGTTCCTGCTCCAATGATTCATTGGCCAAGCTTTGTGGGACTTGCACCAGCAAAGTCCTCTTACCGCAGTCCATACACCAAGGTATCTGTGTGATAAATATTGCAGTCAGACCCCCATTCAGAACTCCTGTAAGACACAGAGCAGTGATTTATTAATTTGGTGCAAAAAGACCTTGTTTGTGTCTGGCACTCAGTCTCATACAGGAAATATTAGTTATCTCCTTGCCTGAGTTTTTGTCTTAACGAGCTGAGTAAAGTGCTGGGAAACCTTCAGAAGAGAAAAAAGAATGGGCTCTCTGGATGAGAACACCTATAAAGGGCTTGTGCTGCCTAATTCTTCCTGTTTTCAGGAGTAAGGTGCCTAATTAGCACTACTGAATGTGGGCTCAGAGCTCTGAGTCATCTGAGAAGTATTTTCAGTTGTCACTGCTAGAGAAGCTAAGAGCAGCTCAGAGGAACAAGCTAAGAGCAGCTCAGAGGAACAAGCACTAGAAATTCCTAGTGACCTAATAGCACAAAAACTACTGGGATCCAAAATCCCTTTGCAGATATTTAAAAACTAGTAGTTACTCAATCTATCACCCCCCTTCAAATTAAAAAGTTCCTCCTGCCTCCCTCCAGAAGCTCTGGATAAGGGCGTAAACCTCATGATACCACTCCTTTCAGCATCCTGCTGCTATTAATTGTTTAGTGAGGTTTAATCCACAGGTTTTTGGCTGTGAGACATGAAAGGCTGGTAACCAGCCTTATGATTGTGCAGGTTAACAGGGATGCATCACACAGCATATAGCACAGGCACCCCTGAGGATGGTCTTCACACTGTGCAGGCCAAGCCACTTCTCCAGAAGCCACACATAATTTTCTATTTTTTAAATAAATAATAATTAAAAAGGTCTCAAATGTACAATAGCAAATGAAGCCTGGATTAACTGATATCTCTCTCCTCTCAGTAATTTCCTTGTGTTTTCCCTTGGGCCTGTGCTGCTCTGTAGGATTATGGCATTCCAGAGTCATTGGCATAATGATAAGATGACTAAGAAATATGGAGACTCCCCTCTCCACGCTAATCCGTGCCAAGAGAATACTGAAGGCAGTAGATAAGGGAGTCACTACCACCAAGCTACATTTTGCTTCTAAGAATTGCCTCCCAGAGGCTGTAGCCATTTTGCAACCTTTTTAATTTTCAGAGAAAATGCCTCCTGTGCCATAATTAAGAGTTTAATGTGCCACAGGGTCCTGTTTATCATGATAACTTATTTTGCAAAAGAACAGATAGACAGACTCTTTGTAGGTCCTTTGAATCTCTTTCAGCCGGTCCATTAGATGGGGCTGTGATACTGGGAATTTTAATCACTGATATTTATTATTCAGTTATTATTCATTCATTTTAATAAAGAAGCTGCATATTTCCTTTGTTTCACAGGCAACAAGATCTGTGAGGGATTTCAAAGCATGGGCTGGTTTGGTTATCTTCGGTGTCGGTTAACTACATCCACAAGTTTGCAGGGTGAACATCAGGTCCAGCTTTCTCCTCTCCTCTTAGCATCTCACAGAAGACACGTGCATCCAAGGCAAAGACACCTGTAAATGTGGCATATGGGAAGCAGTCTTTTATCTCCTGTGAGGATTAATTGCATGTTCCCAGCTGGAATGTAGTTTGAGACCTCTATGCAGTTCTTCAGTAGGAAGAAAAGGGTCAGTGTAATTGTTTTAACACCTGTGAGCAGAGGGTCCTGGAATGGAAGCTGGCATCGGTGTACCATCCAATTAATAGAGTATGTAAGATTTTATGTCAAAAAGTCACATTGCTTTGGTGCCTTCTTGATGCAAGATGGTGCAAAGGGCAAAAGGAACTTTCCTGCAAACTGCTTTGCCTCAACCAGGAGCAAATACTGTAAGAATGGTGAGCAGCCAGAGACTGAGTTGTCAGATACACTACGTACGTGTGTCAATGTATTTTGGTATATAGTGGTGACTTGTGTGACAAAAACAGGACCTAAATCATGGTAAATCATGGGTGTCACGACCTGCTTCTCAAAGTACCTCCTTTGGTACCAGGAGGCAGCCTGATTTCCAGCTGACTTCACTCCAAACCCCACTGTTGGCATATGCTGGTGGGGGGACTATATTCCCTGGTTTGGTTTCTTTTATCTTCACTGCACAGAAGACACATGGAAATGGAAAGCCAGCAAGTTGCACACCAACATGAGCAGCGAAGGGGTGTCTGTGGTATGTGAGCCCTTAGGAATCAGTAAAAAGAAAAGATATTAGAATGCCAATTGCAAATGGCCTGGGCCAAAGCATTTTGCTGAGATGAGCAGCTGTGGTGCCAGCAGTATCCACAGATGAGGATCATGGTGTACAACGAGGTTTCCTGAACCAAGGAAACCTCAGGGAAGCAGGGAGTCCCAATGGAAGCCCACAGCTCACCTGAGAGTAACTGACAAGCCCCCACACCTATAAAATAAGCCCCTAGGAGAGCAGGCTTAAGGGGGAAAAGGAGAATGAACTGGTGGCAATTGTTGGCTCTCTTGGTTGCAGGACCACAAAGTAGTTGAAATGGCTATTGGAGGAAAACTGACAGCAACACTTTGACCATGGATGTGGGGAGAGCAGACTGGGCTTCTGAAGGAGCTAGTTAGGAAGGTCCCTTGTAAACCTTCTTTTGAAGGCATTGGGGTCTATAAATGCTGGTCACCTTTCAAGGGCCATCACTTAAGAGCACAGGAGTAGACAATTCCTTCTTTTTTATAAGTTCTCTTTCAAGTACAGGAAGGCCACAATGAGGTTTTCCCAGAGCCTTCTCTTCTCCAGACTGAACAACTCCAGCTGACTCAGCCTGCGTTTGTAGGAGAGGTGCTCTAGCCCTCTGATCATCTTCATGGTCTCCTCTGGACCACCTTCAACAGGTCCACACCTTTCTTTTGGTGAGGACCCCAGAGCTGGAGGCAGTACTGCAGGTGGGGCCTCATGAGGGCAGAGTAAGAGGGGAGGAATCATCTCCCTCAGCCTGCTGTCCGTGTTTCTTTTGATGCAGCCCACAACATGATTTGCTTTCTGGGATGTGAATGCACACTGTTGTTCCATATCCAGCTTTTCATCCACAAGAACTCCCAAGTCCTTCTCTGCACCATGCACCCAGGGGTGTCACAGAGGCCCCAAGAGCACCCCCACAAACACAGCACCAAGGGAACGAAACCCATCTCACAGGAGATTTCAAGGAGTGAAGCCATCCATGGGTCACGTCACCCAGTTTTATATTTGACAAATGTTTTGGGTGAGTTTCTGCCTGCTTTGTAAAGGGGGCCTTTGGGGGCCCATTCCACAGTGGTGGGTTAGCATTTTGTGGATGCTATTATGTATTGCTGAGCTGGGATGGGGTCAAAGGGCAGAGCTGGTCTGGCTGTGATGCTCTTTGGTGCTTGTGACATCACAACAGACGTGTCACAATGGGGGGCAGGTAGAAATGCCACCAGCAGGCAATGCTCCCCAGCTCAGCCTGGCCCAGCAGTGGTTCTGCCCCTGCCTCCAGGGCTCAGCCCCCTGTGGGCATGCCTTGGGCAGGGCGCGGTGCCACCACTGGGACTGGGCGCAGCCCTCTCTATCTGCCACCTGCTTAGCACCCTCTCCTTCCTGCCCCAAACTCTCTGCGACTCCCATCCCTGCCTCTCCCACCACCAGCTCCATGGCTGCTGGGATATTCTTTGGCATTGTGAAAAGCATCCTCCAATTCCCACAGATGGTTGGGGATCCACCAGACGAAGAGACGCGCAACCGCATGCAGCAGCGAGCGGAGTACCTGGACCAGCAGATGACCCAGCTGCGGCAGGAGCTGGAACACGGGACCATGGAGCAGAGTGGCGGGACCTGGGGAGCCCTGCTCTGGGCTGCCTTGCATCAGTGGCAGTTCTGGGATGTTGCTGGAGTCCTGGTCCTACTCTTGGGACTCTGCTGGCAGCTCAGGAAAAGGAGCTGTGAGGTGGACATCAGCGGAAAAGAGGAGAGCAGCTGCAAGGAGAGAGAAGAGAGTGAAGGAGGAGATCATGCTGAGAGGGATCTGGCCACAGAGCTGCTTGCTCCCCCACCCTCACACTGCCCATTCCCATCTCCCTTTACCACACTGGTGAAGTGGGAAGGGAAACTGAAATTAAAACACCATAGACTGAGGAAGTTTAAAAGTTGAAATATAGTAAAACCCCATATGTTGAGAAAAGAATAGTTTCATAGCTGAAATTGAAAGTGAAACACCATAGGCTGAGATAAGAACAGTTTGAGTTGAAATCGAAAGTAGAACCCCATAGGTTGAGAAAAGAAGAGTTTAATAGTTGAAATCGAAAGTAAAAACCCATAGGTTGAGATAAGAACAGTTTAATACTTGAAAGTAAAACCACGTAGGTTGAGAAAAGAACAGTGTAATAATTGAATTTGAAAGTAGAACCTCACAGGCTAAGAAAAGAATAGTTTAATAGTTGAAATTTAGCAAAATCCCATAGGTTGAAAAAAGGATAGTTTAATAATTGAAATCAAAAGTAGAACCCCATAGGCTAAGAAAAGAATAGTTTAACAGTTGAAATATAGTAAAACCCTGTAGGTTGACATAAGAATATTTTAATAGTGGAAATAAAATAAAATATAATTTTATATAATAATAAAGATAATAAAAAGAAAAAAGATGTGATGTGCAACACAACTGATCACCATGCACCAACCAATGCCAGACACTTTCCCAAACGTCGATTGGTTCCCCTTTGGATATGTTCCGCATTTTTTATACTGGGCATCACAATCTATGGTATATCCTCAGTTCAGATCTCCCAGCTTTTTTGTTGTTGTTTGTTTTGTTTTGTACCTCCTCACTGGCAGAGCATAAGACACAAAAAAGTCCTTGATTAAGGGTAAACTCAACTTTGCAAAAATCAAAACATCAGTGTGTTATGAACTTTATTCTCATAGTGAATCCAAAACACAGCATTGTACCAGTTATTGAGAAGAAATTAACTCTATCCCAACCTAAATCAGAACCAGAGCCATCCCTTATTCCATGCGATTTACGTCATGCCAAGTCTCACATTTCCCATATCATCTTCCCTATTTATTTCATAGATATACAAACAGACATCATTCCCTTAGTCTGTGGAACACATCTGTCAAATGTCCATAAAATGTTTACAAAAACATCTGTTGAATTCATTTAGTCAGTGACTTTGGCCTCCATCCCTGCTCAACAGTCTTTCAAGAAGAAAAAACAGTGTGAGGTGTTGGATTGTTGCATGTTGCACATTTGAATCATTTCTGATTCCAGTACTGCTGCGCTTATTCAGTTTTCTCAAAGGTCCTTCCTCATTGGTGTGATGATCAGAGCGAAGTCAGGTTCATGACCCCGGAACCCTTGTGGTTAAGATCGATGCTGTGAGGTGCTCAGTGTGGTGATGCACATGTAGCCACCACAGATGTAATGATACCCATTACATAGTTAATATCATACACTTCTCACCCAAAATCAAATCCTCTTAAGGCACACATCAGACTCCCCCATTCTCCTGCATTACCCACCAAGTGTACCCACGTCCTTGAGCAAAAGCAATCCCACAAATAGGTTTGCCTTTGCCTGAGGTAGGAATAACCCAGTCTGTTTTCCACAACATGGTTCTAATGTGCACTGTGGGAACTCTTTCTCCTTCTACACTATGTAATAGTTTTGACTGAGCAGGGCCAGCTCGACTGACAGGTCTTCTGGTCTTGACTAACCAGGTGACCTTTGCCTAATGTGTATCTCAGTGTCCGAAGGTCCCACCACCCATTGCTCTCAGTGTAGTCTTTACCAATCCATTGCATTGTTCAGTCTTTCCAGAGGTTGATGCATGATAGGGAATGGGATATACCCACTCAATGCCATGTTCTTTGGCCCAAGTGCCTATGAGGTTGTTTTGGAAATCCATTCTGCTACCTGGTTCAATCCTTTCTGGAGTACCATGTCTACATAAGACTTGCTTTTCAAGGCCCAGCATAGTTTCACAGGCAGTGGCATGACGCAAGGATAAGTTTCCAGCCAGCTGGTGGTTGCTTCCACCATCGTAAGCCCATGACACCTGTTGTTAGGGGTGAGTGATAAGGATGATATGGTCAATCTATCTGCCAGGCCTCCCAGTACTTACATTTAGGTGGCATCCCTTCAGAACCAGGCTCTTCACTCGGGCAGCAATATCTTACCTCAAAGTGGTAGCCCAGGTGGCTCTAACCCTATACTGCTAGTTATTCTGCTTCCATTGCTGCAACCCCCCCCCCCCCCCCCCCGCCCCAGGGTATTTGCCACCATCCATGAATCAGTATAAAGGACTGACCATTTTTCTCATTGAGCAATGTCTAAAGCCAGCTGGCTGGCTTTCACCTCTCCAAAATTACTCAATTCACCTTCTCTTTCAGTCTTTTCTGTGACTTATTTTATGGGATTCCATAGAGCTGCTTTCCCTCTCTGATGCTTTCCCACAAGATGTCAAGATCCATCAATACACAAGGCATATTGCTTCTCACTTTCTGCTTATTTATTTTATAATGGGCCTTCTTCAGCATGTAGTACCTCCTTCTTTGGTGACATTCCAAAATCTTTGCCGTATGGCCAGTCTGTGGTCACTTCTAAGACTCCTGGATAACTGGGTTTTCCCATCTGAGCTGTTGTGTGCTCAGTGTGACCCACTTACTCCATGTAGCATCTGTTGCATGATGTGTAGAGGACACCCTCCCTTTGAACATCCAACCCAGTATGGGTAATGGGGGTGCCAGGAGGAGCTGTGCTTTAGTACCAACCACTTCTAAAGATGCTCAAACCCCTTCCTGAGCTGCCAGTATCTCTTTTTCAGTTGGAGCATAGCAGGCTTCAGAATCTCCGTATTCCCAAATTAAAAACCTAGAGGTTGACCCTGAATCTCCCCCAGTGCTTCTGCCAGAGGTACCAGGTATGGCCATTCCACCGAGGTGCAGTAATAGAGCATGATTTTCACATTTTGCCCTGTTCAGACTGGCCCAAAGGGTACTGCATGGACTATCTCCTGCTTGATTTGTTCAAAGAGCAACTGCGAGTTGTCCAGTCAGGGTGGGGACAAGGGCTGGCGTGGCTGTGACGTGAGTGGCGCCTGTGACATCACAAGGGAAGTGTTACAATGGGAGCAGGTAAAAAAGGTACAAGGAGGCAACAGCGTTGCAGTACAGCCTGGACCACCCATGAGTGCCCATGCGGAGGAAGACTGCGCTGGATGAGGGCCAGAGGAGGAAGGCGGGCACTGGAGGGAGTGATTCTCCCCTGCCTCCAGCCTCCAGCCCTCTGCAGGCGTGCCTGGGGCAAGGCACAGTGCCACCACTGTGACTGGGCACAGCCCTTATTGCCTGCCAGCTGCCTAGTCCCCTCTTCTTGCCCTTAGATCCCTCTGTTTCCTGTCATTGCTTCTCTCACCTCCAGGTCCCTCTCTCATTCTCTCACTCCTTCCTTCCTTCCTTCCGGTGCCATTCAACTCCTTCTCTTTCTTCTCCTGAAGAGGAGGCTATGGCCTTAAAGAGACTACTCATCATTTTGCTTGTGAAATGCATCCTTGAGTACCCCCAGATGGTTAGTGATGGACTGGATGAAGAGACACGCCACCGTCTGCAGCAGCGTGCAGAGTACCTGGACCAAGAGATGACTCAGCTGCTGCACGAACTGGAACACAGAACCCTGAAACAGACTGTCATGGCCTGGGGAGCCCTGCTCTGGAATGTCTTGCATCAGTGGCAGTTCTGGGCCATTGCTGGAGTCCAGGTCTTGCTTTTGGGACTCTACTGGCAGCTCAGGAAAATGATCCATGATGGGGACAGCAACGAGGCAGAGATCAGCTCCACAGAGAGTGAAGAAAGTGAGGGAGAAGATCCTTCTGAGAGAGATCTGGCCAGGATCTATGAAAGGCGCATCCAGTGGTCAGTGCAGAAGCTGGCCCACAGGAGAAGGGTGGTGGAAGAGCTGCTGCGTGACCTTCTCCGTGTCTGCCATGAGTGCTTTTTGAATAGCTTCTTCCCGGTGCTGCAACCAGCCATTGGGGTGGGCAGTGCCTGTGAAGGTTGGAGTCCCCAGGAGGAGAAGGATGTTGTCTACTGCATGTTTGTTCCCCTGAAGCCACCCAGGGGGCACACCTTCCATCTGGAACTGGACACCACAGGGGAGATGCCGCAGAAGGGAATGTGTGTCCGTGTGGAGCTGGTGTGCACCTGCACCAGGGAGCAACTGGGCAATACCATGCTCTGCTTCCTTCACCACTGCGAGTACGAACTGAGAGGAAAGCAGGAGCCCAGTCTTCTACAAACCCTCTGCACTGGTCCCTACCTTGATGTGCAGAAAATTGCCCTCTGGTTCCAGAAGTTTGTGACTGCAGCCTGGGTGGTGTTGCCTCAGTCACGCGACTACAGCATGAAGGTGCTGCCCTCCCACCGGTCCTGCAAGATGAAGCTGAAGAGACCCTCCAGGAAACCCCTCTTAGTTGAGATAATATTTGGAATACAGCAAGGCAACTCGGACATCTTCCTGAGTAGCCAGCCTACAGAGGCCCTCGTCCCCCCAAGCACGACATGGCTAGAGACCTACGCTGTGGCAGAGGCAATGTTCTTCCAGCACATCGCCAGGCAGGCCCCACGCCACAGCTGCTACCTCAAGTGCCTGCAGCTCTGTGCTCGCCTTCTTGTTGGCACAGGCTTTTCTCACTATGCTCTGAAGACTGTGGTCATGCACCTCCTGACTCTTATCCCTATACCAGGCTGGTGCCGCAGGGATTTCATGCTGAGGCTAGATGATGTCATGCAGTACCTGAGCTGTTGTGTGAAGGAGAAACGCCTCAACCACTTCTTCTTTGGCAACGAAGACATGCCCAAGGAGATCAGCTTGCCCTCAGATTTCCAAACAGCTCATCCAATCAACCTCTTCCAGAACCTGGCGCAGGACTCAGATGCCCACGCTGTGGCACTGCATGAGTTCAATGAACTGAAAGATCGGCTCAGAAAACGACTCTTCTACGGGATATGACACATAGCATCATAGAATTGTTAAGTTTCTAGTAAAAGACCTCCTAGATCATCTAGTCCAACCTTTGACCTTCTAGGAGCTTTATTTGGTTTAAAATTTACAATAAATGGTGAACAAACACTGCATCTCTTGAGTGTTCATGCGTCACTTTGGTGGGGAATGTGGCTACTCAGCTGAGTATTTGGCAGAAAAGTTGATGTGGCGGGCTTTGGTTTCTCTGATTCTGTACGTATGGCTGCCCCACCTGTTTGTGCTCCTGTGTTGGGGAAATGGGAGTAATTGGTTCCCCTTCATAGCTGTGCTTACTGCTAAGTGGCATTTAACAGTGCTGCTCTTCAACTGCTCCTGCAAATCCAAGCTGACCAAGTGCAAGAAAAGCCTCATGGCTGAGATATTTTGGGTGCTGTGACGTGACTTGGACATCTTTGCGAGCAGCCTACACAGGCCCTCTTTACCCCAAGCACAACATGATAGGAGACCTGCACCGTGGCTGAGGCAAAGTTCTTCAGATACATCACCAGGTGGGCTCCACATGATAGCTGGCACTGCAAATGCCTGCAGCTCCTCACCTGCAGCCTGGTGGGCACAGGCTTTCACCTGTACTTTGAAGACCATTTTGATACATCTGCTGAACACCATATCCCTGTCAGACTGGCACAGGAGGGATTTCCTACTGTGACTGGGTGATACTGTGGAGTATCTGCACTGCTGCCTGGAGGAGAAACACCTTGACCACTGCCATGGGCAGCAAGAGTGTTCCTAAATATATCAGCTTGCCCCCAGACTGTCTTCCCAGTTGTAGGGAATGGCATACAAATAGGCAGATGCAGCATACGAATATGTGGTTCCAGGGCTAGCACCACTGTCAGAATTCGTTTGGGTTTTTTAATTGTGGGATGGTCTATGTGAGAAATGCACTGTTCTCAGTGGAGGGAAAGTATTTTTCCTCACAAGTTATTTGGGCTCATGAAAAGGGCTTTAAACTAGGTTTGAAGGAGGAAAGGACAAAACCAAACTTACTAGTGATAAGGTGTAAAATGGTATGTTTGAGGGGTGGTGTGCTAGTGAGAACTTTCACTGCACTCCAGGATGTGCTGAGCAGATTAGAGCACCTTTGCAGTCAGTGTTTGTACACACAAGAGCACAGTGTGAGGAAGAGATAGGAAGAACTAGAGGCCTTGGTTCAGTCACAGAGCTATGACATCACTGGTGTAAGGAAGACTTGTTGCAAAGAGTCTCATGGCTAGAGTGCTGTGATGGATGGTCATAGGCTCTTTAGAAGAGATAGGCAAGGCAGGGGAGGCAGAGGGGTGGTGTTGTGTGTAAAGGAAAGGTTGGACTGTACAGTGCAGGATAGGATGAGGTGTTCCCTGAACACCAGTCCCTTCTTTTGTTTGTCCCTTCTTTGTGGTGTTGAATACACAATCCTTCACTACATAGTGGCAGCTGGAGTCCAACTTCCTTGGACTGCAGCGGTTCAGAGATTTTCAGCATGCAGAGATTGTGTCCTCTGGGGCAGTATTTACATCTCTTTCATCTTTTCAGGTATAAATTACCCAGCAGCTTAGCTTTTCATTCAAAGTTATGTGGTGACCCTCTCTCCCATCTAGCTGTCAAGCAGCCTAAAGCATTACACATGAGCCATATATGACAAAGTGAGAATACTGAGATGCCTGTGTGCTTCCTGACAGTGTAGTTCCTAACACCATGATTGATGTTAAGGGGTTAGGATGCAGGAGAGAAGAGATAGAACCTCAAAAGCATGCACCATTTCCCCATCTCTGTCTTCCAGCTCAGAGGGCTGGGTACCCAGAGAGCAACTGGTCTTACTATTAAAGACTGAAGCAAAGAAGACATTAGGAACCTCAGACTTTTCCTTATCTTTTGTCAGTGTTTCCCCATGCATCCAATGAAGGATGAAGATTCTCCTTAGTCCTCCCTTTGTTGTGAATGTATTTATAGAAATATTTATTGTCCTTTACTGTAGTAGCCAAATTAAGTTTCAGTTAAGTTTCAATTTTAATTTTCAGACTGCTAACCTCATGACATCCTTGTAGTCCTCCTGAGTCCTCTTCTTCCAAAGATCATAAACTCTCATTTTCTTCCTGATTTATACCCACAGCTCCCTGTTCAGCCAGGCTGGTCTTCCCTGGCAGCTTGTCTTTTGGCACATGGTGATAGCCTGCTGCTGTACCTTGAGGATTTCCTTCTTGAAAAATCTCCAGCCTTCCTGGACTTCTTTGCCCTGTGGGATGGCCTCTCAGGGAACTCTGCGAATCAGTCTCCCATACATGCCAAAGCCTGCCCTCTGGAAGTCCAAAGTGACAGTTCTGCAGGCCCTGTCCTTACTTCTCCAAGAATCAAAAACTCTATAATTTTATTATTCTAATGCCCAAGACTTTAATGCCAAGATAGGAAGCTACCTTGTGGCAGATAAGGGAAATCAGGCTTCCTTATTTCTACAGGCATAAAAAAAGGCTTTAGACCCGTGTGAAACAAATATGTGTATCCCAGCTAAGCAAGACAAAGTTACCCTTAAGCGACAGCACAAAAGTTCAGTGAGATAATCACATTAACATTACTGAGCTAGCCATGCATGTGAAGCACAATACAGCTCCTATTTCCTATTTGTCTGCATTATGAATCTAAAATATTCATATTTTATTGTCTTGTGTTGACAGCAAACTGTTAGAACAGAAGAATGGCTGGTTTTGTGTTTGGACTTTCATGTCTTATTTAGTGCTAGTTTGAATAGCAAGCAGAATTAATCAGGTTCTTGAGTACACTTTATCCAAGGTTATTCACACTAGCAGTCCTTAAACAGAGCTAGGGATGGAAATCTGGCATCCTTTATTTATACCCATTGGCTTGGTTATATATATTCCACCTGTTCAAAAAATCCTAAGGGAATTGAGCACTCAACTCCTCTGCAATTTCAATGAGATTTTAAGATTTAACCTACCTTATGCCTCTCTGGAAGGGATAGATTTAAGCCATGATGTGCATCTGTGTGAAGCCTGCTCTGGTTTGACAGCAGCCTTCAGCCCCATGCCGGCGCTTCTGGCACCTGCTGAAACAGAGATGCAGTCTGCACCCAGTGCTACTGGAAAGCAGGCAGTCTGGGACAAAACATGAGATGGATCTGAAACCCTAGTCATGCTCTAACAACCTTTGGTATTTCCCTGCATGTTTGTAAAGGACAGCCAGACAAACACTAGAAATGCAATATGCTCTTGGTGCAACATCCCAGTCTGAGGGCCTGAGGGAAAACCTGGGGGGAACTTGTACACTGTTGCCCTGGGTTTTGACTTGGGAAGCAGGAGTTTCCCCTGTCATTTGGCCCCCAAACAGTAGCTTCTGTGGCTCCTTGTCAGTGCCAAGGGGGAGAAACTGGGTGTGCTCTCCACAGAAAGGGTTTCCCTGACATACTGCACGCCGGTCCCTGAGCACAGGTGGCCATAAGGATCCTGGCAGCTGCCTCCTCTAGGGAATCCCAGAAAACAGCTTTGCCTCAAGAGCTCAGCATGGCGAAGGGCCCAGAGCAACCTGCCATGCTGCCTGTCATACCTGCCAAAAGGAAGCTGTAATGAAAACAAGCAACTTTCAATAGTGCCTGTGCGTTCACTTGGAAATAATGAAAACAAGCACAAAGCAGCCGAGGAGCCCTTCTCAGGCTGTGTGTCGCTGTTCCCTCTCATCACACTACCACCAGTCTCCCCTACAACTGGGTCCACTTGGCCACAACATTCTGCTGCAAGATGTTATTGGCCCCACAGAGAACTGAAATAGCACCTTAAAAAAACAAGGTATGGAATGATTTTGGTATTATTGTCCAGTTTCTAAAATTGCTGTTGGAAGCTGCTTTTCCTCCAGGACCTTGCAGAGCCCCTTCTTATTCGACTGAGGATGAACTTCTTTGGTGGTCTTCATGGAACAGTCACCAGTCTCCATCCCCTCTGACTCTTCCACAAAAGCAGGAGTGGAACAGTCTCTTCAACCCATGTTCTCCATGGGAGTTTCTGCCACACTGACTCTCCTGGGAACAGGCTGCAGACTTATTGTGCGACTTCAATGTGTAGTCATGCAGTCACGACTATTGGCAAATGTCTTTATCCCACAAAATCTTCACTGTTCCTCCTTTACCTGTTCTTAATTTGCAAGAAGTCATGCTAGGTGGGAAGGAGAGCAAAAATTATTTCTGTGACTGAGTTACCTAATGGTTTTATGTGTCATGTTGCTAGAACAAAAATGCCCCTAAAAAGCAGCATTTCGTGGCCCTGAAGGTTTTCAGCTCTTTTCAGATAAACCTGATTGACATTGCATGGGGACTGTGACAGCCTTGGGAGGATGGACTACTTGGCTCTCATACTACACCCCAGCAAACCAAAAGTCTCACAGACTTCTGTTGGTTGCTTAATTTTTCACATGCTTCTCAGAAAATCTTGTTGGATCTCCACATGACACATTATGTGTTTAAATTACTACTCAAAGAGTCTACTGAAAGTTTATTGCTCTTATCTTTGTCATTCACCGGGTGTGCATGTCCCTTCCTCCTTTTTGTCTGCTGAACGAAACTGTCAGAAACAGCTTTACCACTGCAGGGCATTTGCAACGGCAGCAAAAGAATAAAAGCAGCATTTTTTCCTAATCTCTCAGTGTGCTTCATCATCTTCCATCAGTGTAAGCCGACCAAATTTTAAGTTTAGAGGTGCATCCAATAACAATTTCTTCCTACAGCACAAACCCAAACTATTTAGGCAAACTAGCGATTATTCTTCCACACTAACATCAACATGAAGCAGATTAGAAGAATTAAATGCACAAGAGTGCAGTTCTTTTATGATTATGCACCCTTAATCTTCAGAAGATGGTTAATTACATTTTAAGCAGCATAAGAGCCCTAACATATTTGTATGTTAATAAAAATTCTCACCAGGGGTTTAAATCTAACATGTATTCACAGGTATAACTAATGGCATTTTTCAGGAATGTTGTGAAAAAATATGCCTGTAAGTTAGTACCTTCACACAGGAAACTGCTGGGAGTTTTTAATTTACTCTCTACCTATTCTCCTAATCATTCTCTTATCATGCTGGGATGGCTAAATGCATACAGATTATAATGATGGTGTGCACCCACCATAGCAGTGTCAGCGATGACATTTGTCAGTGCTTGAAGTCAGGCTGCTGCAATCAGAGCTCTGCAGTGGAGAGAAGGAGGGAAATGAACCGGGATGACACTGCAGCCCTGCAGTTTCACAAGAACTCATGTTTGCTAGTTAAAGGCTTATTCCAGTATAGAAAGGGATTAGTCTCTACCTAGGACAGGTCCAAACATCTCTGTGATTCAGAGCTTTTAGGACCATTAACTATGTATTATTGGGTATTAACTATGTCATTACTGGGAAATTATTAAGAAAAATTTGTTCCTGGAAAGAGTGATTAAGCATTGGAACAGGTTCCCCAAGGAAGTGGTGGAGTCACCATCCCTGGAAGTATTCAAAAAACAAGTAGACACAACACTGTGATGTTATTTAGTGCGGATGGTGGTGTTCAGTCACAGGTTGGTCTCAGTGATCTAGAGGTCTTTTCCAACTTTAATGATTCTCTGATTCATGCTCAGAGATGCTGAAGTTTCAAAAGGATTTCTTTCCTAGAAAGTTTCCTGTCATTTGTCTCTGCTTCCAACCTCCAAGAAGCCAGAGCACAGACATTCAAAGTGGAATGTGTATTCTTTATCCAAATCTGCTCCTTGGAAATTTCATCTTCACAAAGTCCAGGATTTAGGCTCGGGTAAGACCTGCCTGATTCAGGGTCAAACCTCTCGTTGTTCCCAGCCCAAGGCAACCTCAGAAAAACAAGAAGGCATGAACTTCGAATGGAAAAGAGATAACGTACCACACCGGGAAGCACGTGTCTTCCTTCTGGATTCACCCACTAGAGGGACTCATTTAATTCCCTGAACGGCAGCAGAAAGGAGCAAACTCGGGGGAAAGGGAAAAAGGAGGAGCTATCGATGTTTCCTGCAAGTGCTGAGTTTACTGGCCAAAGGCTTCGTCCTTTCCCTGGGTGTGTTAGTTCTGTTGGCTGACCATCATCACACCAGTTTCCTCTGCAGGACCCACCTGAGTTTCAGGAAAAGAAGCTTTACAGCTCAACTTTATTTTTTCTCTGCTATTTGGTCATTCTTCCCACAGTGGATTTTCCTCATGTCTACCTCCCAAAGCAGACAGTGTCACTCCAAAATATCCCCAGGGCATAAGAGATAATTTGGGAAAGGAGGAAAGAGCTGAACTTTTGAAATATGTTGCCTAATTATTAGTATTCCTCATTCTAAGCCGTATTTGTGGCAAAGATGACTCACTGCCCTTGAACACCCACTGCCTATCTATTTCCTCTAATGTTGCTTTCCTTTTTGATTTTCTGGATAGAGATAGCTGACTGCTTATCCATTCCTACTGTTAGAGTGATGCATAACTACTGCATTTTGTGGATGGAAACATTATGGACACTGAAATGTCATCACAGCTCCATTTGCTCATCTGCTGTTATTTACCTCCCAGCAGATGATATTCAGTACAAGGCACGCACAATGCAGAAGTCAGCACAACATTCATCACATTGATACCAGGTCGTTCAATGCATGCTGCCACGGATCAACAGAAACAGCCTGGGCTGGAGGATTTACAGAGCTCCCCATCTCCCTTTGGGCACTGTACAAATTTCCCCTGGCTGAGACATTGTAGTTCTGGAAAGGAGCCAAGGCATGGCTATGTGCCAGTGGGAGGGGTTCCTGAACACAGGAGGATGTAGGGATCTACTGTCAGAGTGTCTTTCTTGACTGGTGGATAAGACTGCACTGGTTTCCTCCAAAGTCACCCCTGGATGCAGCACTCCCTGGGGCACCAGCTTGTGTCATTACATTGGAACCCCTTCCACATGTGAGGCCTTTTGTGGACGCAGATGAAACTCTGTCTGGAATAAGACATCTCTGGAATAGCATTCTGAAGTACTGCTACACAGTCATGTCCTGTGAAGTAAATGCCCAGCTATCCAAAGGCATGTCCCAGGGATATCAATAGCCAAGAAATAAAGGCCATGTGCTTTATAAACATGAGGTGTTTATAAAGCACTTTTATAAACACTCCACAAAAATTGCCCATAGCCCAGGAGTGTTTCCCCTTCAGTGAGGGAAGTCAGTAGGTCAATACTGTCCCTGGAGAACTTGCAGCAACCATAAGACCCCTTACAGTGGTTGTGAGGACTATGGAACAGGCTGCCCAGGGAAGTGGTGGAGTCACCATCCTTGGTGACATTCAAAAGACATGTAGATGTGGCACTTGAGGACATGGCTTAGTGGTGGACTTGTCAATGCTGGGTTAATAGTTAGACTCAAAGATGTTAGAGTTCTTTTCCAACCTAAATGATTTTATGGTTCAGCTATAATAGCCAAGAAACGAGTTTTCCTTGACAAGGAACTAGCAATAATGAGGATGAGGATACTGGCCTTGCGTTCTGTGGGGACCTTTTCTCTGCTACTGGGAGGGTCTTCAAAAGAATGACTTGGGCATCTCTTGAAGGCAGGTGGTAGGGCACAGCAGGCTGGAGACTGTATCTCATAGGGCTTTAGATCTGTGGAGGTTGGGAGTTTGTCAGGGCATACCTAACTCCATTTTATTGGTTATCAGCCACTTTTTGAGGAAAAAAAAAATCCTTCATTACTTGTACATTTGGTGACCATTCTGATGTGCTTAGTGCCACAGATTTCTGTGAGAAGCCAAAGGAAAATCTCAGCTATTAGAGGATGATGAAAAGTGAATTTTGTAGTGTGATGAAGCATTTCTGTCTTATATTTCTTTCTTCTCACTGGTTCAGATTAGTTGAAACTTCTGGCTTCATATTTGCATCAAGATGCTCCTCTGTGCCGATCAGAAAACATTCATGCAATGCTGAAAAAGAGCAAAACAACCACAACAGTACTCACAAAAAGGTGTGGGAATGTTAGCAAACAAATGGCTGCTTGTGGAGAACGCTGGGAATGGTAAGCAGCTGCCTGCAAGGTGAAGGGATCTGGGACAAAATCCTCAGCCAGAGCAGGACTGGGGTTCAGCCCAGCTGCTCCCCTGAAGTCAGATCTGCTCAAAAAAATTGTTTCCTTTTCCTTCCACATGGTTCCGAATATTTTTATCTTTTCCTTTTGATGCCCTTTTCAAAAAAGGAGCTTTACCATATGGAAATCAGCTCTTAGTTGCCTCATATTTGCCACATAAAACAAAGTCAGTCACTTTCAACATTTGTAAGCAGCTGGCTGGTTAGACTGGATCCAGCTTCAAACATCATTCACATTTGTTGGGCTTGTCCTCCAATCCCAGTTCAAATATCTGCTTTGATACAAGCAAAATGACAAGGTTGTACATTTTGCAAGAGCTGCCTCGGTGCAGGAAGGAAGAATGGCTTTGCCAGCTGAGATCAGAGACCCATCAATCCCTGTGTGACCCCTCCAACCTCAGCCAGGGCAGCCGGACACAAAGGGAAGAGGATTCAGATGTGCAAGGAAGTGGCCTTATTTCCTCAGCATCTAGTATTTGAGATCAAATAATTCACATACACATTAATTTCTTGCAGTGGAAGTGTAGGCACAGGAAGGTGTTCATCCAGAGGTAATATAAATTTTTGATACCGTATGTATTCACAAGCACAATTTACAAAACTTCTGTCTCTTTGTTGCCCAGGGAAGTCATGGATGCCCCATCCCTGGAAGTGTTCAAGGCCAGGTTGGATGGGACATTGGGCAGCTTGGTCTAGTGGAAGGTGATCCTGCCCATGGCAGGGGATGGGAATGAGATGGTCCTTAAGTTCCCTTCCAACCCAAACCATTCAGTGATTCTGTGATTCTAAATCAACAGCGACTGCCCCTGTCCCGGGTCTGAGCCACAGGGTGCACTTTATTAGCTGAGAAGGGAAAGAGATGATCTTCACACCTGGAGTCAAGAGGACAGAAATACTCACAGATGTGAGGGGTTGTGGGAACCAGTGGGAATCCTGATTTGGCGTGGATTGTGTGAATCACCGCTAGGCCAACAGGCAGCAGCAAGACTGGAAAAAATGGTGGTTATGGATTCAAGTGCACAAGTGGATTTTCTGACTGCTCCTCACCTCCTGCTTCAGGGATTGAACCTGTATCTCCTGATTACAAACAAATTAACTTTGGAGCACCCCACATGGAGTCCTTGTGGATATGGATGCATACAGAGTATGGGGAAGAAAAATTATGGAAATATAAGGTTTCTGCAAAATATTTCAAATCTGGTGCCAGTTTTACTAATCTTAATGTTGGATTGATGGTGTTCAAGGTGACATGTCACAATGACTTCAAGCAACTTCTCCCCATTGCAGACACAATGCTATTTCAGTTGTGTAAAAACTTCATCTGAGTACCAGCTGTGATCTGAAAACCTCTGCTCCACACAAGGAAGAGATTCGATTGTGACACCTGGAGAGCAAGAGGCTGAGGATTTCCCATTTACATCCCCCCACCCTGCTCCAGCTGGGTGTAAATAATTCTTTCCTTCTCCTCAGGGTCCTTCCGCTCTCACCTCCCTTCCCTGGCCCTTTAGCAAAAGGCAAAAGCCAAAGCTGTTGTCTGAAAATCTACGCAAACACAGAGTTGGGAAACATGGGGTCAGCTCCAGTCGTGCCCGAGATTTGCCATAACTCTGAAAAGGTCACTTAAGCTTACCTCAGCACCACAAGTGATGAAGGCCTCATTGGTATCATATTAATCTGAAATCAAAGCTTCACATAAGGATTACAGGATTATGCTACTGCAGAAACGGAATATTCTTCATCTGGATGATCCCTTTGTTCCAAGAGCCTGTGTGCGTTATTGCCATTTTCACATCTGTTCATCACTTGGAGAAAATGCCTTTTGTCCCTTAGTAAGCTCAAGCATACATTTCCCCACACTATTATTTTAAAATCTAAATACATTTTCTAAAGGTTAGGATATGATGTATAATTAAAATTAAGTTAGCAGCAAAGAACTGTTTCATTCACTACATAAAATCCTCCAGTTGGAAAGTGGGTGGGGAATTTGAGCTGCTCTCACACTTACTGGCAACAGCAAAGACCAAGGTCACAGACATGAGTAGTGACACTGAATGTTCATTGTGACATTTGTTATGGGAGCTTAATTGTTCAGAAGTTTCATTCAATACTTTTTGAAAATGAGAATTTGTAAGGTAATTCCAATGAGCATCCCAGAAACACAAATCACTTCTGTAAGTCGTGACTTTTGCACTCACTGGGAATTGCACATTGTAAGAAACGTAGATACTGCTCAGCATTTCCACCACTCATAATTTTTCTTTTCAGTCTTTTAACTTCCTTCTGTTATATATGAAGTAGCTCTATTCTCCTTGCAGACTCTTTCCCAATATCTTGTAAAAGTAAATGAACTTTAAAATTGGACGTAGTTCTCCAGAGAAGTAATTCAGCAATAATTCAGCCTACAGAAGTTCCCAAGTCTGTAATTTATTGATTTAGTTAGCAGTTTGTACTGACTAGATAACAGTTTCCTATCTTATTACCCTGTGTTTTCATTATATCCAACCTGTCTGGTAGAAGGAATATCAATCTTTGGCAGTTTATAATTGCTAACAGTAGCTGTTAAATATATCAAAACATGCTTTTACTTTATTTTGGAGTCTCTCAAAGTTTCCTGTTTTGGGTTAAAAAGATTTACTTTTGTCACAAGAAAACACACAAACCAAACCAAAACAACAACAAAAACATTCATCATTCAATTGTGTCTCTTAAAGAGAGATAGACAGTTCTGAACTTCTGGTACTTGCATAAAATCTTCAGCTGCAGTTCCCATCCAGCCTGCAGAAAGTGTTGGTCACATCACCCTGCCCTCTCTGCAGCAGGAAAGGCAGACGAGGTGTGGTTGCCTGGAGGATGAAATAACAGAAAGTATCAATGCACTTTATGATACTTGGCAGGAAAGACAGACTAGATTGTCCTGTTTTTAAGACAGACTAGATCTTGGTCGCTGACACTTTGCTGAGAAAATGTTCCCCAGGTCAGAGCTGCTAAAATTGAACTTGTAAAGAGGAAAATGTGAGGACACTGGGAATAACACAAAGCAAATGTTGGGTGCATTTGCGTTTGTGAAATTGCTCTGTTTCAACAATACTCAGAAGTATATTGTTGTTGGTTTTGGAGGATCTTTATTAGGTAGTTAAAAGGCTTGTAAACAGTGGCTGTATAAATTGCAAAGAGAAAAACAAAACCCCAGGTGTTGAAGTCAGAGTTCCCATACACATTGGGGTACTGACATACACATCAGGAGTGCTCTTGTGCTCCCACAGAAATGCTTGTCCCATGCTACAGACAGGCACTGGAAAAAACTCACTCAGCTGATAGACACACCTCAACAAATGCTGAGAAAGCTTTCACAGACACTTTTAGGCAAAAATTTACCCTTCTTCAATTTGTCAGTTACTGCAAATTAGATATTTAACTCAGCTAATGAGCTCAGACCTGGCTCATCTGACAAGAGAACTGAAGGAAGTCAATGGCACAATTTTTAGCAGGTTTTTAGGGACCACTTGTCCCACATGGCTAATCCCTGCACTAATAAGTCCTTCTTCAGAATAAGGAGAAACAAAACCTATAATGTAAATCCCATGAGAAAGAAAGTTTACAAACTTTCCATTGTGCTGATGGAGATCCAGTGCTTTACCTGGCTTTGAATGAAACCAAGATCTGTTTCTTCTTCATTATAGGCAATGGCTCTATTTTGTAAGAAAAAAACTAGACCAACACCATCTCCTGATAGACCTACCTGCCCAGATTGGCCTAATTTTTCCCAAGAAAAAACATGTATTCTGCTACTTTAAAACAGATGATATTGCTAGAGCTGAGGCTTTAGCCTCACTTAGGTTGTCTCTACCATTGCTTAGATCTTACCCTCAGAGTACACCTCACAGATTTGTTATTGCTAGGACAGTTGTCACAGGTAAGGAGGTTATAAAAGGTCTGCTGAGATACTCTGCAGTCATGTAGTGATCCACAATATCACATTCTCTGGCCTGTCTGCTCTTGAATACCCTGGGCTAAAAACAATACAATGCTCTTTAACCTTTCCAGTGTGCCAAAAGAAAGTTCCTCTGTCTTGTCCTCCATTTCCTGACCTGTGTGACTGTCAAGTGACTGTTCTGCTCCTTCTGGCATTATTTGGAGACTGAGGACCACAGGAGTCTGGACACGTTAGCAAGCTGATGTTGAGGTGACAGACTGTATCTATTAGTGCATCAATTTCAGCCCACATATCCTAGGAGGCAGCAGTCAGCTTCTACACTGTAGTACCAACAAACTTTAAGAGGTGTCAGAGATTCCTCACTCAAAGGACCAGTTAGTGTGTGCTGTCCCTGGTCCTCCTTGCAGGACTTCTTTCCTCATCTCACTTCTTTCCAGGATAGCCTCTTCGTTACGAGTCCGTAGGGTCTTAGTGGGAATCCTGATGCATCTCACAGTTTTCTTCTTCTTCTTCTGAGTAAAGCTGATTCCTTTTGCATGGCAGAGCACATGTTCAGCCAATAGGCATAACACTTATTCCCTGAGCACCAGTCTTCTCCTAAACCAGCCCTGGGGAGCTTAGTTTGTGTCTTTTGCGTCTGAAGCAATGAAAGAAGATGATTGTCCAAAATGCCACCACCTCCACAGCCAGCAGCACAGAAGCACAGCTCTGGCTGAGACAGCCTGTGTGACTCAGCTGTCCCTGCAAATGTGACAACCTTTTTTAAGGAAGAAAACCTAGGGGTTTGGTACCAAAATAAACTCAGCCCTAAGCATGGCTGAACTGCTCTGGCATTATCAGACAGGCTGCGCAGTGCAGTTCCAGCTCTCCTCTCCCATGCCTGTTCTTAACGCTCTTGAAATCCTCTGGCCAGCATGTTCCCAGGTATGAACAGAGAAGTCTGAGCCATGCTTTATCTTTTTCTCCTGAAAAATGCCCCACTTTGAACTTTCTAGCCAGTTATTCCAAGCTGTGGTAGCATTAATCAAACTAATGATATCTGGTTATCTGGAAGAAAATCAATATTATATGGCACAAAAAAGAATCCCACAATTAATAATGTACTGTACAGTGTCTGTGTTCCTGTGCCAGTCTGGACATAATATAAATGACTCCTTTCCTTTTTTTTTTGTCTACTCCCTGGAGGAGAATGTGGTATAATGAGGGTTATTGGAACCCTGCAGCTGTCCAAGGATAAGATAGCTTAGCTGTTGGCTTTACTACGTTACTCATGCAAGGTTATTATGGTCATGGATGCCAGTGACAGCCTCGGGTCTCTGTTCTGCCCAGACACTTCGTGCAAACTGTTGGTATTGAAATAACAACTCCTAGGATAGAGCCCCAGAGAAAAGAGATCACAAATCTAAATGAAACCAAAATGACCTGTGGTCTGAGCGACACCAAATCAGCTGCGTTGGGAAAGGGAACATCCATCACCTCAGTCTGCGCTATTCCTTTAGAAAAGAAAAAGAAGGCATGGGCCTCTTCTCTAAACAATGCCGTGGTCAGGAACTGATTTATCTTGAATCCGTCTGCAACACTCACTGCTGGGTTTTATGATTGTGGCTCTTCAGCCTTCCAGCAGCAATAAGAATAATTTAGGGACTAAAAATTCCCTTCATGTCCCATTTAGGGCTCTTATCTGTGAGTTTTGAGTCCATTGCTGAAGCCACAATTTAAGCCTTTTACGGTACTGCCAAGAAGAAATGCTGTTTGATACAAGATCTCACAGCCCCTGCCCAACCTTTCCAGCAAGGGCACTGTTAACCAACCAAGGAGGTAAAAAAATTGCTAAAACCTGGCTAAACCCAAGAGCAGGATCCTGGATAAGAACACACTGAATGTGTCTGCTGTTTTTAATCAGGCAACTTGATTCAGGATGTTTTGTAAAGGAAGCTCATTGCTGATAACGGGGGCTCTGCAGTGCCTTCAGTGGCACGTCAGGACTTTTAATATTGAAAACAAGGAGACAACATGATGGAATCATGATGTCCTTTTCCTCTGCAGTGATGCCTTTTCTCTAAGTTTGTTTGCTGTGGGTTCCCAGTCCAGGGGCTCTCAGAGAGTCATCTTCAACCTGTTCACTCAAGTCAACCAGACGCCCTTGGTACTGTGACCCAGAGGTCTTTGAGCAGTGGTGGGGACAGATACCTGCTCAGAGCAAGCTGGGAAAGCCACCCTGCTGCAACATATATTCAGAGCCAGAAGACCCCTTCACATTTTTGCTGTCTGCTGGAAAAAGCCTTTGGTGAGGATGGGCTGACAGCTGGAGGAAGTGCCCTCTGCAAACACATGGATTGAGGGTGGGGGACAGCTGGCATCCGGACCCCAGCCACATCTGGGTCCTGTCCACAGTGCATCTAGGGAGAGAGGCAGGAGAACAGAGAAGCAGAACTATACAGACTGCTTTAAGAGGCAGCTCCGTTTCCCCATTTTCATCCTTTGCTTCCCCTATCATGTGGTTTGCATTTATCTCTTTTTTCTTGTGGAAATACTGCTTTTAAAGCCATCAGCAGGGATGAGTGTAGCAGCCATTACATCATTGCCAGCATGTTTCTCCCACCTGCAACTTGGCAGCTTTTGACAAAGTGGGAAATCCCAGGGGACTCTTGCATCTTTGGCAGGTTTGTTCTTCTCTTGCATGCAGGTAGTCTCAGTAAACAGCAGGAGAAAGTGTCAGGAAAGGGGAAGCAGTAGAAAGAGTTGGAAAAAGAGGTAAGTTAATTAGAAAGAGGCAGCATCAATTACTGTGACATTTAATATCAGCTTTTTCCTTTTAATAGAGAGCACACTGGTTTCTTTGGAGAAATCTGCTATCAGCTTTGAGCCAAATGCCCAACAAACAGAAACTAGCACAAGCCCTCTGCAGGTCCATGATGCCATGTGAAACTACCCCTACCTGCCAGTGCTGCACAGCCCTGTAGCTGCCTTGGCACAGCCCTCTGGAAGCACAACCCAGACACCTTCAGAGTTAATTAGGCAGATTTATTGGTTACTATAAGATTCTTTGGCTTTATTCAAATCTCCATTAGGACTTGTTGTAGAACAGCCATGAGATTAAAAAAAAAGAAAAGCCACACAAACAAGGACAAAGGTTTCCTGTTACTGAGTCTACTAATGAGACATGAGCAGATAAATAAGAGACAGAGAAAAAAGCCAGCTTGGGATGTATCTGCACTGGAGCCAGGAGTGGTGATTGGAGCAGAAATACTCCCACTGACCTTCCTCTGGCTGTGCTGAAGAGGTAATGCAGGTTCACTTATGACCCCTTGGGCACCTCCAGGACCACAGGGACTTCAGCAGCTGCTTTGCATTGCAAACCAGTCTGTTTGTTCCCTGTTGTCAAGTTCCTGACCAAAAATTTTTAAGGAGAGGTTTGTACACATTGTCACCAATCCTCTGAGTGCAAGGTCTTTAGACCAGCTTCAGGTGCCCAAGTCCCAAAAGGGTGGTCCCATACTCTGCATTTAGCACTCAGGCTGTCTGTCCTTTGTCCACTTTGAGGGTGCTGCATTAAGTTGGATTAGTTTTGAAAGATATTTTTTACTAATTGCAAACTAAGAACTGCTGTTCAGGTCATGATTTTGATTCTTCTTGAGGCTCTTTGCTGCCTGCACAGGACCATTGTCTCTGGCTCAAAGCTGTCATTGGCTGGGCAGCAACAAAATCATTTGTATGGATGGCAGAATTGCAGATGATCTTATGGGCATTTATTAATTCTGCATTTCCACTTCTAAATAGGCCAAGGAGCATTTCCTCCTCTTCATTTTCCACCTAAATGCTTCAGCTGCTGGAATGAGTGGTTGAACTGGAAGCATTTGTAACCCAGCTGCAGGCAGCTCTCTCTTGCCCACAGCCTTTTCCCCCCTGTCATCCCAGGAAATGAACATTGTGTGGCATCCTTGGTCATTAGCAAAACCTTGCCAAGGAGATTTCCCATGGAGAGTTAACAAATTCAGCTGTCACCTTCTCACAGCATCTGCAGCAAGAGCTCTGGTTTAAGAAGGGATATTTTTAGCTTGGAGGTACTTGGCCAACTGGCCAGGGGCTCTCCCTGTTGCCTGAGGATATTAAAAGGAAAGAAGAGATCCCAGAGTTCTCAGTACCATCTGTATTTAGGAGATCCTTTATGCAGCTGATCATCTCTGCAGGGAAAAGGTGTTCCTTTCCTTGTGAGTCACTGTCACGTCAGTCAAAATTGCCCCTTTTGAAAATTCATGCACTGTGCTCAAGTGAATGTGTTCTGAGCCTTTTCTAAGTGGTAAAATACGTATAAAATAATATCCCACAGTACCCGAGGGAAATGGAAGGGAATGGAGCTGCCCTGGTACACATTCTACTAGGTGTGCTTGGTATGCACAGTCATACTATAGAGCCAATCCTTGAATTCTTCCTTGCTTTTTGCTGCTTATTATTAACTTGAAGGAGAAATGCTCTAAGTGGTTCAGGGAGTCAGAGACAGCTACTGCAGCCATCATCAGCTCCAAATCAATAATGGATACCATCCAGAAATATTTCAGGATAAGAGGCATTTCACTTTCAGAAAACCAAGTCTTGAAGTGAAGCAGCTGGCATTGCTAAAAAGACAATGAAAGAGCAGAGGAGGGTGAAAAGTATTAAGAAAAAAGTTTTCATCAAAAAAAGTTACTAGTTGCTTCATTAAGAGGAAAAAAATAAAAGACCAGTTTCTTAACTGAGAGTGATGAGTCAAACTTGCATACTGACAAAGAGCCTATGCATGACATTTCCAGCCATGAAGGTCAACTCTGCCCCAGGTCCAGGGCTCAGTTTAACAAGTGACTCTTTGGAGATGCCCCAACAGACAGTCCTAGTGCTTACCCTTGCACACTCTGACACACACATAGAGCCCTGACTACATTCAAGAAAGAATAATTTTCTGGCTTTTAATGAATTAATTTGAAGCCACAGCATCCTCTGGCTGTGAGTCCAAACATGGTGGCACAGGGAAGGAAGATGAAGAGACAGACCCTGGCTGGGACATTGGCCCTGATCTGCCCTGAACAACTCTAAGCAAGTCTCCTCAGGCTGCTGTGGTATGAGCAGACTTTCTGTGAAATGGGGTAATATTGCCTCCTTTGAATAGGAAAACACTTGACCACAGTTAGCAGAATCACAGAATATGCTGAGTTGCAAGGGACCCTCAATGCTGGGTCACCTGCTCCTGCTCTTGGGAGCCTAGGGAAAAATTGCTGTATACAAACAGCTCCAATAACTACTTTTGTAGATTCAGTAAACAGAGTGGTTAAAAATTATACCCTCAGTGATTATCCAACAGTGTACCCTTTTAAGATTGGAAATGAGTTCTGGATTGTCTGAGTGAAAACAGCTTTTAACTAACAGGATGGAGTCTAATGTCTATTGTCAGAAAATTATCTTCCTCCCCAGGAAGCTGAAGGAGACATTTGCCACTGTGGGGAGTGCTGAGATTTGGGAATGAGGCTTGATTTTTGGTCAGCAGCACCACGCTGCAGCCCAACAGGAAACTGACTCGATGACCAAACCTATTTCAGATCCTGATTTCAGCATCCAGCCATCCTGAAGGATCTTTAATTAAATGTACAGTGCATGCTAACATAAAAGCTAGTAAAATGCAATGGGACCTAAATAACAATCACTACTGAAGGAGTCTTCAGGAGCCTCCCTTGGCAGGCCTGAGGCAGAGCACTCCTGTCAGTGGGAGATGTGCCCTGAAGGTGCACAGCCCTGCATGTGGCAGAGCAGCTGTGAAAGGGTAGCACAAGAGAAGTCCAAAGCTGAGGACTTTATGGCCCCACTGCAGTACTACAAGCACCAGGTATGTCAAGCTAGATGTTAGTTTTTCCAAAAAAAAAATCCCAATTCATTAAAGCAAGACAAGTGGAATTTGGGAGGCCCCAGTGTGATCACAGGGTCTTTCTAAATGAAAGAACTGAAGCAAGGCAAGTGGAAAGTGTATAAGTGCATCACATTTTGCATCAACATTGGGGAAGGATGCTGTAGAGATTCATCAGAGTTTCCAGCTGGGCAGGCAGCTGTAAGTTACAGCCAAAGGTCAATTTTGATATTGACTTAACTGGCCATTGTGTGAGATCACCAATTCCATCCATGAGTTACTGTGGTCAGTTCTTCGGGTTATGAAGTTGTTTCATCTTCTTAGGCATCTACAAAGCAATAGGCAATATAATCTTTGTCACATTGACTAGCCAGTCAGTAAATAGGAAAGATGCGTGGGGAATAAATCTACTGCAATGAACTTTTTATGGGAGGAGAAAGGCATTGAATGTGCTCATGTGTTCAGAATGTGATTGATAGAGAAACATGCACTCTTCTTCAAACCTTTTCTTGAATAACATACTTCAGACAGGCAGTCACTAAAACTTTTGCACTGAGCTGGGAAAATTTCTGAACACAGTGACCCATTCAGCACACATTGCAGGAATATAAAGGCCAAAGATTAAAATTCTTGTACAGCTTTAGACTTGCCTTTCTCAAGGCTTGGCCCCTCCCTACCATCCTGGTTTATAGGCCCACCAATGACAGCTAGGTTAATTGTTTTACAAATCAATTTTGGTGGACTCAAGAAGCTTGATTTACTTTAACCAGAAAATCATGTTTTGCCAATAAAATGGGAAAAGGGAGATGGATTCAGTGTTGCCTTAAAGTCTGTTCCAGCTCTGGCTTCAAAGATTAGTGGCCTTTGTTTGACCTGTCATGTAGTCTTGGCCTCAAACTTTTAAGACTACCCATGGATCCAGAGGATCAGAGCACAGGGTACTTGCTGCCTTTGGAAGATGTGCCACAGAGGAAGCAGGGCCTTATCCAAGGTGCAATCAGAGTAATGCAGTTTAACCAGCTAAAAAGGGACTTTGGTCTGCATCTTGTCTTCTCACTTGGGCTGCAGGATGTCAAGTTCTGGGTAAAAGATTCTTTCTGAGGAAGCAGCAGTGGGGTGCATAGCTGCAAAGAGTGGCAAGGTTTGTTAGCATCTCACGCTCTTCTTGTAGGGTCATCTTTGTGTTCTTATTATCCATCTAAGTGCTTCCATGTCTTTCAGCAGAATAGCAGCCCAGCCATTTCTACCCAGATGAGTGACAAGGTAATGCATCACCATTACCTGCATTACCTGAGTAATGTCCATGAGTAGTTCTGCTCTATGAAGTTTTGATAATGCTGTACTCACCTCTATAACACATTTGTTTCCAACTCCCTGCATTAAGTATATGTTCAGTTATGCTGGAAGAAAGCCTTACTCTGAAACTGGAAACCTCCCTATGCACAGCTTCTCTGCTGCTGACTTTCTTCAAAGTCATGAAGACAGCCTGTGTCCTTTAGGGATTTCTGCTCATCTGGAATTAAGAACTTTCTGCCCAGAATAGTCACATGTCCTGCCACTTGTCATGTATGTCCTGAAAAAGCCAGTCTACTCAGGTTTGGAACCTTGTCCTAGGTATGGAGCACCCCTTGTGAAAATCTCACAGCTGGCACCACTTTTAGCAGGAGGTCACGCTAGGACTTCCTGAGACCCCTTCCAACCTGAAGTTTTCTCAAATTCCATGATTTTGTGATGCATGCTCATATATGGGAGGGAGTCTAGCAGCTGTAATCTCTGAGGATCCCTTTAGCTCCTTATCACTTCTCAGTTCTGAGTTAGCTCAGATTTGTTGGGATGGCAACCAGCTTCCATCTGCAAATCAGCCTGACTGAGTGAAAATGCCTGATGGGGAAAAAGAATTAAAAAATCCAGCTAGACCCCAGCACTGTATCACTTTCCTGACTTGAGCTATGGCACTGCACAGGGAAAGGTGAGTACCTCCTGCCTCCCAACAAATCCAAGGAACCTCTCATAGACCAATACATCCAGGCACAGATGCCTTTCACCATGCAGGAGAAGACTGGATCACCTAATGATTCTCCAAGGTTACCTTGGCTGGGTCAAGGTGACTGTCCCACGACTGCAGCAGGGAATCAAGAACTGGAAGCTGGCACAGGAGGGACACAGCCCTGTTTCAGGGTCCTGCTATCCCCAGGCCTCTCCGTGGAGCCAGTCAGTGGTTCAAGGGCAGACAGGGGCCAGAATGCCCACAGTTTTCATTGACAAGTAGAAGCTTCTTGCACCACTTCTCCCAAGTCTGTGCATCCACACACCTTATTTATAGCTCCATTTCTTTCCTAGGGCTATTCACAAAACAGATATGTCAGATTTTCATGCTGTCAGAAAGGAACTCAGCATCCTATTTTGGACTAAAGCATGTATTAGCATCTAAACCTGAAATCTTTGACACTTGATTCATCATGGCTGAGTTTCCTATGCCCTGAAAATGTCTAATTCAGGTGTCCAGGAAGAATCCACTCTGTGAATTTCCCCACACACTGGACTGCAGTCACTTTATACCCCTACAATGTCTCTGCAAGAGATGCAGACAGTTGTTTTCCACTGAATTCCTGGAATGCCTTCTATACAAATCACAACAGAGGCATTATTTTGCAGAAAAAACTCATACATTCTTCACCTGGAATTTTTGGTTTGGTTTGGGGTTTTTCTGGGGTAAGATTTAGTCCAGAAACTGCAAAGCAACACAATAGATCAAAATTTGTAGTTTCTCACAGAATGAGGAAAGAAGAATGCAATAAAATCATAATTTCACCTTCTGTAAACAACTTTGTAGATAAATGCAATGAGATGTGTCCCGCATATGAATAATGCCAAGCAGTCCTTTATAGATCTTAAGCCTGTATTGATCTGTGCATCCATAAAAGCTCTTATTCGTCAGGCATAAGAGAACAGACTCAGTATGCATGACCACACATGCCAATGTCAATGGAGCTATAAAGCTGCACCCTCAGAAAAATAAATTGCAAGTCAGATTTTAGTTCAAAAGAATGGAAATCTCTGACATCAGGAATTAAAAATCAAAGTCTTCTGACCCAGATTAACTTTCTTTACTCAATCACCCGTATATAACATGCTCTAAATCAGCTCCTGGAGATGTCCTTTTGCATGTTTTTCATGATTAATTGAATTAGCAATCGATTTGTATAATATGACTCACTTAGAAATAAAGACGCACCAAACTGACAACATGCACACCATTCAGGTAGCAACAAATCACAGGTCCTGCAGTTAATCTCACCCCAGCCCTTCTGGGCAATCCAGATTTGCTATTTGCTCTCCAGAGCACAGACTTTCAGAGGGCCTCTTCACGCTCTGTGTGTGTGCAAACCAAACAAACATGCACACACATGCCCTGGAGATGCACAAAGAACTTCAGTCATTGCAGAGTCAATTCATTCTATAGCTGATTTATAGATTCTCCGCTGAGCCCTCACTTGGGGCTTGTAGGGCTTGGAAAAAGGTACAGGGCTTAGAGAAAACAACTGAGAATGGGTTCCTTTGAAGTCAGGGAGCGATATGGGAAGGCATCTAAGTTATTTAAGGTTGGGGGTGGGCGTTTAGTGATCCCTGGCCTAAGGTCAAAGTAGGGCTTGGGTCACGTTTTGGTCCTTGCTATCAAGATTTAGGATGGAGGCCTATAGGTTTATCTCAGAGATGAAAAGGAGAATTTGATGGGATAGGGATCACACTGAGGTGTGTGGGGTTCTGCTGAGTCAAACTGGATGAGTGCTGAGACATGCAGGTATAAAGCACAATGAGGGTGACAGGAGCCCTCACAGCCCCCATGCCTGGAATTAGTGATAAGGGAGTGCAGAGCCAGACAGGATGGCATCAGGGCAGATGTGTGCATCTGGTTCTTCAGGACATGAGTACGGTTCGGGCTTGTAGGGTCTTCAGAGAAGGACAAAGCTGAAGATTAGATGTTTGCCTGAGCTAAAGTCAAAACATAGCTGAGTGAGACCCTGGATTAGTTTTTTACCTAAGTGACTGAGCCTGGCTGGTCGAACTGTAGCCCAGCACCACACACATGACTGGTAGCTCACAGTTGGGTGCATGAAGGGTGTAGCTGCCTGTAGCATACACCCTCCCAATGTGGCAGAATATAACACTGAACTTTGTGGGAATTCAGGAGCAGATTCACCTGAGGTCCCCTTGCTCTGGTGGTTGCTGCTCACTTGGGGACCAAATAGCACCATGATTTTAAGCCTCTGGGGTGCAGCATCCCAGGAAATGGCTGTGTGCTTTACTCCCCTCACTCAGCCACAGCTCCACAGCCAGCTGCAAGGGTGGGCTTGCTCCAGATGTTGTGGTCTTCAGGAGCTGGAGCAGGCAGATTGGGAACAGGGATGCTGGCAGTGAGAGCTGGCAGCTGCAGGTGGGGATATGGTTAGAAGTACTAATTGAGTGAGTAGCTCCCAGACCAAATGTCCAGTAGCATGTGGCAGCTCACATTTTCCAAAGTCTCCAGCAGAAATCAGCAGTCTCCCAGTCCCCTTCTCAGGATGATTCTGGTCTTACTAGCAATGTGAATCCTTCCAAGGTGCTAAAAGCTTTCACAAAAGCCCTGGCCTGCCAGGGAAGGAAGGTGGCTAACAGCAATAGGAAGGGATAACCTTTCCTTTGCCCAATTATTTTGATATTTAAAATGTGGCTCTAGAAATAAGAGTTCATCATTTCCTTTGCTGGAGATCATTATGCAGTGAGAAATGGGCAATACTGTGAATTATTATAAACTGGCACCAGACCGAGACTGCTCTTTTCTTTTCCCCTTTCTTTTTCTTTCATGAGAAGCATCCCCATTCGCATATTGAAGCAGCAGCTTTTCATAAGAAAATAACATTTTTATGCCTGTCAAAATTTCCTTTCATTTATGCCAAGAAGTCACGACTGATGCCATGTCTCTTTTTCTCCTGGGTGCGAATCTCTTTCCCAGCACCAGTTAAGTGGAGGGAAGAGTGAACTTTATCTTTCCTGTCAGCTTGGCTAGACATTACTGGGAATGGGAACATGCAAGATCCCATTTTCTTCCCTGTCAGTTTAACCCTGCAAATCCTGATGCACCATAATGCTTGAATGGGCATTGTTTAATCCCAGGCTAAGCTATGGCCATTTCCAGGGGACTTGGGGCAATTTCCCCTTACACATTTAAGGAAAGCAATTCTGACTTGTTAAAAATAACATTCCCATGTGTAAGAAGTGTCTGCCACTGAAATATTTTCAAACCCACTTAAAAAACTACCTCTCCCCCTGTTTCTTGGGCTGCCTCTTTGGAATGCAAATTTCAGGAGGCTGATGGGCAGGCAGAGCTTTAGTGACGCAAAGACCCTGGGATTTGGCTCCTTGGTCATCAATCTGCATAAACAGGCAGCAGCTATGTGGTCATTACCATAGTAATTCCCCCCTTTATAATTTCTCTGCTATACATACACAGGCTGGGGGAAAGAGAATCATTTTGTTCTCTGCAACTACATCATGACATTAAAGCAGCGTCCCTGCTGGCCTCTGGTCCTGCTTGAATAGAGCTGCTCAGGAAAGTTGTGTAGTGCTTTGTTTTGTTCAAGAATGCTGATATGCAGAAATGAAAACTGGCTTTGTGGGAAATGGGCATTTTTGATGCATTTTTCAGCTTTTTTATTCTCCCCTCCCTTTTCCTCCCTTTACAGAATGGGGGTTTAAAACAGTGAATTAGAAGCAGCATATTAAAACAAAGTAATGCAGGTTGCTCTTTCTGCCTAGAAAATTAATTACTCTAGTGAGAGTAAAGTTATTTTAAAACTAGCGATGCTTTGAGTCAAAGGGAAATATTTCTGAGACTTGTACTGACTTTTTCAGATTTTAATTTCTCAAATGCGTTTTGGTTTTGATGTTTTTACCCTCTTTAGGTCTAGATCCTTTTTTAATCTACAAAAAATAAACTATTTGCAGGGTGGGGAAGTTGTCGCCTGCTCAACAAGACCAAACAGTGGATGTTTCAGTGCACATGACAAATGTTACAAAGCGAGGCACTGTTCTCATCTGCTCCTGGGGGACCTGGTACTAGTTTCTTATTGTTTTCATCTCTTTGGAAGACAAGCCATCTAGACTAAAAAACATATTTTGCTCTTTATGTTCAGGGAAAGGGAAAAAACCCAAAAACAAAACAAAACACCAAAACCCACAGACGTAGGTTTGATTCATCTCTCAGCATTATTTTTATTTTTGGTCTATTGAACAAGGAGTGGAGTTTAAATCAAGTGCTGTGATCTGGTGCCAGCTACTGTTATGGGGCTGTAGAGGCTGCATTAGACAGTTCAGCAGTCACTGGGAAGATACTAACTCTGCTGTTATTATTTTTGCAGGTATAGTCTAGGCAGAAAGAAAAACACAGATTTAGAATCAATCTCCTCAAAAGAAGCAGTAAAATGACATCTGTGCACCTTCAAGCCAAAGACAAAGAGAATATCAGTAACTAACACTGTACCAGCTCTGAGCCAAATTCATCTCCCATGTACCAGCCACAACTGAATCCATACTAGCACCACCTGTGATCTGAATAGACCTCACCCAGGGGATAATAAATTTGAATTTCCCCAAATGGAATGAAGACAAAAGTGAACAAAAGAAACAGCAGCAAACACCAGGATTCTGGTTGAAGTTCAGGGCTGTTTGGAATGTCTCTGCACTTCTCAGTCTGAGAAATCCTGCAGTATTTCCAGCAAAGCTTTTTCTTGTGGTCTCCCCACACGCACGTGCACACCCTCTCTCGGCCGGAGAGCACTCCCTGTGGGAGAGTCTGGGCTGGCAAAGATTCCCCACAAAAGTACTCCAGTTCACATCTTTGCTACAGGCTACACAAACAGCAGGTGAAAACATCACTGTGCTGCAAAGACCTTCCTACCAGCTGGCAGACAATTCGTGTAGGGATTAACTCTTCAGTGATCACCAAGAATTTTGTTTCAGGTGTTTTTTGTTTTCAGGGGCAGTCCGAGGCAAAGGCTGAAAAAAGAACATTGGTTGGGTATTTTAAGTAGGCACAATATATTTAAGAGGTTGAAGAGTTAGGTTACACAAAACACTGTAAAACCTCAACTAGATACAGGCAGCCAGCATAATTGTTTTGGTAACTCATTCCAGTACGGGTTTACTGGAGCAACCGGTTTCAGCCCTTACAGCCTCATGCAGGAACTGATTTTTGGCCATGACCAGAAGCAGGCCACCAGGAAGGCTTTACACAAGCATTCTGCAGTATTACAGACGTGCCCTGTCCTTATCCTTACCTGGCCAAAATCTTCAGTTTAGGAGAGGTACCAGGATCACGGCAAAAGGCAGCTGGCAACATCCCAGGTGGGGAAATGGGATCTGCTCTTCTCACCTGACAGAAGAAAGAAGGAAAGAGGAGTGTGATCAGGGAAGGTGCTGAGAAACTCTCGCATCTTGCCAAAAAATGTGCCTCCTGTTTTGATTCTCTGGATAGTCCACAGTTTCTGGGATTTTCTTTGTTTTAAACTAACCTTTGTCGATAACAGTGAAAACCCAGTAATTAGGTGGGATCAGTCATTCTTAGTTTTGCTGGCAACCCTCCTTGCCTGAATGTGCCCACTCTGCCTCACAAGCAACTTCACACAAATCCCTGGAAGAAGTCAGTGCCAAAAATACCTGTCAAATGTTGCTCCCCTGGGAAGTCTAGGCTCAGGTTTGGAAACTGGTTTTCATCTGTTTGAAAGTAGGTTTTCATCTGTTTAAACCTCAGAGTCAGCAACAACAGCAAAGATCTCAAAAATTACAACGGGACTCCGAGAACTTGGCCATTAGAGTCAAGAGCGAAGGTTATATTTAATTTGCTTAGCATAAAGCCAAGCATTTTCCAAATACTATAACGGTATCTCTCTTTTTTTTGGTTGGGTTTTGGTTTGATTTTGGGGGTTTTTTTTCGTTTTTTTTTTTTTTGAGAGGTTGTCTCCCAGCCATCCAGAGCAAGGAGATTAATGCACATTCAACTCAAGCGTCATGGGGTGCATGTCAGAACAGGGCAGTCCTGTGGTGGTGGGACTCAGGGCTAATTAAAGCCCGACAATGTGTCCCCAATTCATACCAACACTAGAAACAGTGGCTGATAGGGAAATTCAGGCAGAGCAGCTGCTCTTTTCATAGCAGTACAATAACTATCTCTTTAATGAGAAGGGGTGCGGGGGAGGGATGCAGCCCAAATAACAGCACCTGCCTGCTTATGCCACACCAAAAATCACAACAGCTAATCCTCCTTGCCTGTGATGTTAATTGTTGTGAAGCTCCTTTTGATATCAAACTATTTGTCCTTTGACTGAAATAAATCAGGCCTTAAGCACCGCATTTATCTCGCTATGATACAGGAGCAGAGGTGAGCACTGTGGGGAGATTTATACAATGGGAGCAACATACAGCACACCGAGGTGAAATTCATGGGCTCAGGGTCTTTTCATCAGGAAAAGCAGTCTGTTGACATTGTTCACTACAAAACAAAAGTTCAAATGCTGTATATTACACTACAGCCCTAATATACCATTTGACATAAGCGGGAGGTAAACAAAGCACGGGAGGAGGGAAAAATGCCTGGCTGGCTTTCGCATACAGTGATGTTTTCAGCTGGTTCAGCAGGGTATTTAAGATTTGCGCACAACTGTGAGGCCCAGTAGCTTCGTTCAGGCTGTTTGTACATTTGATGCTTGGGGTGTATTTGATGGCATTTGCTGATGCTGGGTCACAGCATGGAAAATGCCCTTCCGCAGAGCCCATGGGGTGCACAGGCACAGCCCTCCTGGCACAGAGAGAAAGAAAGGTAACCTCACAAGGGCTGAAGCCACCCTGTCTCCTTGTCCTTCTCACCTGTTAGCCACCACAGCAAACTCTCAGTACAAGATATTGTGAGAAGATGCTCAGGGAAAGGTGCATGGAAGAGCCTTACAGACTTCTAGAGCAGGGAGTCTTGAGGGTGGGATCTGAGGAAATATATCCCGGACTGGTTTGATTTTACTGGCATGTTTTGTCACACAAGGCATCACCTTTTCCTAAGGATGACTGAAACCTCTCTTAGGGATCAACACCAAAGGGCTGAACTCATCTCACAAAGAAGTTTGGGTCTTTTTCTGTTTGTTTGTTCCACCAATGCTTGGATGCTCCTGTTGGGGTCCTTCGTCCCCCATGCAACACTCTCCACAGAGGTGCTGTGCTAATTGCTCTTGAGAGTTTGCAAGGAGAACCTGCATCCACTTGGGCAAAGGAAAGAGTTATTTGCTGCAATTCCTTTTTGCCTGCAGGGACTGCAGGCACAGCAGGCACAAACCTGCCTGAGTTTCACTAAGCACCAGTGAATGCTATTGAAAATTTTCCTATATTCTTTGTGGAGGGAAAAAAAAAAGCAGATACCCTACAGTGACAGCATCATCCACAGTCCAAGAAAATCCTGTTAATCTTTCACACCTCCTAAGAAACACCTGTCCTCTATTTTTACTGCTTGTGTTACTAATGGAAACCAAGCAGTTTAACTTTGTTTGTGCAAACGTGCTCCTCTGGAGGGGTGTTGCTGGAAAAAAAAAAATCTCTGAGAGAAAAACAGAAAACCAGCAACTCCCTTTGAAGTGTATTGGTGTTATTGAGAGAAAGAACTTGGGACCTTTCAATGGGGCCAGTCCAAGAGCAGTGTAGAAGGGCTTTACAGAGTCTTATATCTTGGGGGTGAAAGAGAACTTGTACTGATGAAGTGAGGCTCCCTGTTCTCTTCAGTGTGGAGGTCTCTCTTCCTCCAAAAAATGGCTTACAGATTTCAATGGGCTCCTACATGAGCTCCCCAGATAGGGACAGTGGTGGGGAGGCCCTACTGCCCCCCAGAAAGGCACCTCTGAAACTCCTACTCCAGTGGCTGAAAACACCAAGAACTGTGTCTTCCCACAGACCTTGAGCAGGTTCCCAGGCAAAAAATCCCTTTACCCTCTCTGGCTAATGCAAAGACTGCCCCAAAAAAATCAAGCCAAGTGCTCTGAGCAGCATCAGATCTCCGTTCTCCATGTAATACATCTCTTTGTTCTGAGATCTTCTGCATCCCCCTCACCAGGAAGAAACTCACTTCATAGCAAAGCTGGAAAATGTTACCCATCTGTCTCAATTTAAGAGGTGCATATGAAACTATTTGTCAGGGAATCCAGCCTGGGGTGGGATTCACTTAAACAGGGTTCAGTGTGTGGCAGACCATCCTAGAGCAAGGCAGTAAATAAGGTATATATGTTTGAGGATGATCTCACCCCATTTAAAGCCAAGGACTTCTTTCTGTTCTTTGAGGTAGCTGCGTGTATCTTAACGAAGTGAATGCAGTTGGTTTCTTTGTGAAGATGGTTGTGCTCTTGGCTCTGGCTCCTCTCCTGGGCCTGGGCTGCATCAGGGGTCCCTCAGCCTGGTTTCTGACAAGAGCAGCATGATTGTGAACAAAGTCAATGCCCTATTTATTTATACATCTGCCAGCCAGTTCCCTCTTCCTAATAAATCCTGAAACCCAGGATTTTAATCAGATCTCCCAGAGCAGCAGAGGTCCCAGTGATTTTACACTCCATTTCTCATGAAAATAAGCAGCCACCACAGGAGAGAAGAACCTGTTAGCACCATCACCAAAGGGGAGTCTGAGCCATGAGCTTAATTAGACACGGGGGAATCTGCAGTGAACATGTCCCAACAGCTGGAAAACCTTCACTCATGGCTTGTAGCTTATTAGACAACAGAGAGTCCAAGCAGGAGGCAGACACGCATAAGTAAGCAGGATGCTGTTGCGTTCTGCTTGTGCAACTGCTTGTTCTACAGTCCAACCCAGCTGCTTCCAGCATTGTAAAGAATTAAATCTTGCATTAAAACCACATATATTTTATAATCACATCAAGCATTGTATGCCCTAAAAACATGTGTCCACCCTTTACTGAGAGTGTTTGTTATGCCACATGTGTGGCACAGGTGCTGTACACCTTGGGTACAGGTGCTGTGATGCCATGGGCATCGTGCACCATTTGTTATTGCAGACACTAAGTAGAGTTAACACACAGGTCCCACGCCTCACTCCAGGTATCCTTGAAACACCCATTGCCACAGGCAGGGAAAATAACCCTAGAGAGGCACCACACCCTGATGGCTGTAGGCATCTGGTCTTCGCCTCCAGCCAATGCAGCCCCTCATACAGGGCTGGGAAGTTTGGTATAAATAGGGCTGCACCCTCAGTAATGGAGCATACTCCATTCCCAGGGTGGTTTCTCATCGCAGCGTGCGACATTACAAGCCTGGAGAAAGTTGTGGTTTATGTTTGCATTAAATTTTGTTTCCTTTGGGGGCTTTTCTTCTGATTACAACCTACATGAGCTTTGGGTAGTGTCGTTTTTGCTCTTCTGTGTTTAACAGGTTTGCAAAGAAGGGCAGGGTTTCTGTGAGGTTTGCTGTTCACGAGCAATAGGGCTGTGTTCACAGGCGGCAGGGAGCTTGAATTTTTATTTCTTAATGACATTCTTTCTGGCTGTCTGACTTCCTGGCTCCGTTACTTGCTTTCTGTTTTGTTTCTGTTAAAATTGCAATTAAGAGCCTGGCTACCTGAAAAGAAAGCTGTGATACCAGCACTGTAACCCTGGATGGGTCACTGGAACACGCTGTCTGTCCATGCCCATCCGCATTTTTCTAGGACAGAGTCACACATTTGCGTTATTTCTACTCCTTCCTCTTTGAAGGCGCCTCTCTGCTCTCTCATTAATTTTCTTTCAGTGTCACCACCAGGTCTAATCTCTCATCAATATGCAGAAATTCACCCCCTTCCCCACTTAACTCCCTGCAGGGCTGTAGGAGCTGTACCTGCAGCCCACCCGCATCAGGAGTGCAGGGCTGCTTCTCCTCCCACGTGTCTGTAAAGGTTTCATCGCTGTTTACAAACATGTTAGATTTGCCCGACAGTCCCCACTCCGCTTTTCATGTTTTGTGCATGGCAAATAGCACTGATCTGTGCCTTGATCTGTAGTCAGCAAAATCACTTGCTTGCATTTTCGACATCAAAGCAGGGAGGGGAGGGGGGAGAAGCCATCTGGTGAATTAGCTCTAATAAAAATAAAAGGGGTCTCTTTGCATAATAGAGTATTAGGGGATGATACTGTGGGGTTGTTGGGACAAATGGCTCTAAAGGGTTTTGACAGCTCACAGGCATCTTGGCTTATGTTGCAATATAAACATCATGAAAGCAGAGCTCCATTAGTCGGTGGCAACGTGTCTATTGATTGCAATGAGGCCATGATTCCTACCCCATATAAATGTCTCGGTCAGCTGAATCTCATTACAACAATGTGCAAAGCATTTATTCAACATGATCGTGCTTCATGGCCTGTTCATTTCTTCTACTGTTCCTATAAAGTTGCTTTAACATTTCCACTGTTCATTACTCACACAAGTTGTTCTGCTGCTTGGGATCTTTTGGTGGCACATATGGGCTTTTTAAAGATGCATAAAAATTGGTCCTTATTTGAAACTTGTTTAATTTCTCTTTGCAGAAGAGCAGCTTTCCTGGTGAAGAGGGACGGGATTTTCCTTGAGGACAGCAGGACAAAAAGGGACTACAGCCCTACCCCAGCCAGTGGTTAAAATTAGGTATGTTCAATTCAAAATGGTGATTTTTAATACCCATATCTTAGGGGACAGTGAAGGGATGCTTGCTTGTTTCTGTTTCTAGCTCTGGGTGAAAGAAGATTGTATTTGAGATCAGGGCGACTTGCACCCAGTGAAATTTTATTTTTAAAGTAGGTACAGTTTGCAGGCAGCTGGCATCATCTCAGATTTCATTTGGAAACTATCTGCTCCAATTTGCTCGACACAGAAAAGAGATTAGGATTCTATTTTTGTTTGATTCTGGTTAGACCTTTCCCTTCTATCACGTACACATACAGACAAAGATGCACACACGTACACACTTGCCCACATGAGTTAGCCTTTAATTTCAAACACATGTAATGTTCAGGCTCTGCTAAAGAGTCAACATGGATCCATGACTTGGTGGATAAATAGAAGATTGATTGGCTGGAAAACACTTTCACTGATGGGGAAATGGTTGCAGGTGCCCTGCTGCAGGAAAAGCACACCTGAAAACACAGCTGATGAGTGGTTACAGCAGATCTTGCTGGTCCTAATTCTGTTTTCTGCTGAATTACTCATGCAGTGAAAAGTAACTGCAGCCATGTTCTTTTGCAGGATTTATCAGTTTTTCAATTGCAGATGGTACCCCGCTGTGTTATGGATCATGGTAGATGCAGATCTAAAGATTACCCATGTCCCAGAGATCTTCTCCATATGGACAGGGTTGTAGCTAGGCAGGGAAAAACTGAGACAAATAATTCCTCCCAATTGCTGGTGGCAATCCACGGAAAGCACAACCAGTGTGGTGTGGCTGTGCTGGTACTCTGTGTATATTCACGATGGTCTTGGACAGAAAGGACCTCTCAAGCTCTCTAGTTCAACCTCCCACTTAGAACGGGATGGTGACCTTCACTGGATGGAGCTCACCATGGCTTCTGCTAGTAGAGCTCTGAAAAACTCCAAGGACAGAGGCTGGACCAGGCTTTTCCAGGGCTGCAGCACCCTTCTGGTGAACCATTTCTCCATTTGTTCATCCAGAATATCCCAAGCCACAGTCAATGCCATTGTCCTGCACTTGAGACCAGCTTGATTCCTTCATCACTGTAACCACCTTTGCAGTAGCCTGCTACCAGCTGAGTCCTTAGCCTTCTCTTGGCCAGGAAAGGCAAGTCCAGCTGCCTTGTGTCTTCACATGGACTAAAGGCCCATGACTCTCCACAGCACCCTCTCAAGCTTCTCCACACCACCTTGAACCAGGAGACCTGAGCTAGGCATAATAATCCAGATGTGGCCTCACTCATTCCAAGAAGAGGAAAGAGGAAGCTTCTTCTCACTTGGGGGCCACTTTCCCACTTTTCAGCTAACATAGCCTGTTATGTGGTTTGCCTTACCTGGGATGACAGTGTATGGTTGGCTGAAGTCTGACATGGCGTCTCCTGTCATTTTTGGCAGGGCCAGGCAGACGGGTCACAGCCTGTACCCATGACTGGGGTTATTGCAGCCCTTGTGCAGAACTCACATGTCTCACTGTGGACTCCTTGCTCCTCTCCTTTTTATAGCTACCCTTTGTGTACATAGGTATACATATAGACACATACATATGTATACAGGAGAACAGCTGTATGAGGAATACAAAACCAGCTGGGATTTAGGAAGTAAAATCCAAGGGAATACATGAAACAAAAAGCTGCTGTCACAACAGCTATTGTGCAACTGAAATTGTCCTTATGAGTGAGAAGACACTAATTAAATGATCCAGAACTGCAACTACAAAAGAGCTGAGCTGTAAAAGTGCTAGTGTTTCCAATACAAAGAGACTTAAAACTTTCCAGTGCCTGTAATTAGGTTTGTGTCGACATCTTTTTCCTTAACTTCACCTTGCACAAGAGCAGACCTGACTCCTTTGCTCAGTCAAGCTGTTTACCATCAGCAGTCCACAAGCCCTCAGCCTCTCCAGGGCAGCTAATCTGGTTTCTTACCCAGCATCACAGCTGGGCTACTTCCAGCAGTTGCAGCAAAGAAGAGCAGTGAAAGGCTACAAGTGGTGTCAGGGCTCTGCAGATCAAACAGGAGATGAAGAAAATCTCCTCCTGCCCCTCCCAGCTCCTTCAGGGCTGGGTGAGACCATTTATGGACAGAGATGAGAAAGCAGGTTATTTAGGGCACTAAATTATCCATGAAGTTTAGTGATCTGAATTCACCAAATCGTTTCAAACTCTCCGTCCTAACAGCCTGTTGCCAAAGCCAGGAACATCCCACCTGTATGCACCTGATGTGGAGCCAGGGTAAGTGATGTAGAACCATGCAGGCTGCAGGACAGAGCTCTTGGTCCCTTTGTCTCAATGTAAGGTTTAGTTACTCAAGGCTATTACTTTCTGTTTTAATCATCTGCCACGAAGATTGTGCTCTCTTCAAGCTATGGCTCCCTTTTAAGCAGTGAGCAGGTCAAACATCTGGTCCAGGCAGCTGAATTGCATCATAATGACTTTTTTCAGCTCTGTTACAAACTTGAAGTCTCCAGCCTCCTCTTTGTCTCAGCGCTGCTCCTCACCAGTGCTTCCACCAAGGGGCAGATACTGTTTCATGTTGTCTCTCTGGCTCAGGATTACATTAATAATTGCTATTCTAAGTCAGTCCCTATGTGAGGAAACAGCATTTGGCCCTAACAGGAACCAAGTGTCAGTGTAAGAGCATTGAAGGAGAGGAAAAGGGGCAGGAAGCACAAAGCAAGCACAGATCTCTCCATTACAATATTGTTTGGATTTCAAGACTTTTCCAGTTCCTGTTCTCCTAAAGTAAAGCATCCAACAGCTTTTTAAAAGCAAAAAGATTCAATCTGCTCCAACAGCACCATTTCTGGAAGCACTGAGTCTGGGGGGAGGTAACTTCCTTGTGACAGAGCTGTCAGCAGAGCAGCTGTTTGTAACATCACAGCTTGGCAAACCTCCTCCAATTTAAGTGCTTTCCCTTTTGGCTTTGCTCTGCACTTCCCAGCTTCAGAGGGCCAGAGTTAAAACTTTACTGTGCTGGAGTGTTGCTTTGAATGGAGGTGAAAGGGGGGATGCTGCTGCAGAACAGTTATCAACCAGAAGGTAATTACAGGTGGCCATGGGTGCAAGTGCCATGGTGGCATCAGAGGAAAAGCTGGGGAAGGCAAATGTGTGATAGTTTGAGATGGCAAAGCCCCAAGGAGACCCATAGGATTGCCTGACAGTCATGACACAGGGTGCCCAGTAACTTCTAATACACACAAGAACTTCATATATTCTGCTAATGCAAAGTGCTTATGAGTTGTGGTGTGCCTGTCTGAAAATGGGAATGAGAGGAGCTGCACATGGAATGACTCCTGCAAAGACTGGCTGTGTAAAGCTGCTACATTATGCAGACATGGTCTTGCATGATGCTGACCAGGTAGAAGCTCAGACAATAAGTTAAGGCATCTTTAACCAGTGTTTTTCAGCTATAGTCCCTGAGCACCACATTGCTGAGGGAGCAATCTTAATCCTATGTTTTGCTGCACCAAAATAAAATTCTAAAAGTGTCAGTCTTTCAGATGGAGATGGAGCCTGTGTGCAGCTTTGGCAGAGCTGTTCCCCCCTTCCTCTGCCTCCCCACCCATATCTGCCCTCTGCAGCCTCTTCCCTTTCAGCCACAGTCTCCAGAAGCAGCACCCTTCCACCAGCCCAGCAGATGGCTGTGAGAGGAAGCAGGGCTCGGATGCAGTGGGATGACCAGCACACGGGTGCTGCCCACCTAGTTTGGGATTCACCTCACCTAACTTGGATGGAGTCATACTCATCTCCCCCCACAGTTAGCCAAGGGAAACCAGCAGAGACTGATTTGTTTCGCTCCAGAGCAGATGTCAGAAGGAGATCAGGTGTATCACACCTCAGACGTGCCTGTTTTTCCTTTAGTGTGAAGGGAACGTGACAGCTCATTCCGGTGAGGGGCTTGCAGCCAGGCAGCTCAGCCTGACCCATGGGCTCCCACAGCTCTGCAGGCAGCCCAGATCCCTGATCTCTGCTATGGAAGAACCAGTATCAGCCCATCAGTTCCCATTAGCATGTGCCTGCTACTGTTCCCAGCAGCACTCTCCCCTCAGATATCAGGGACAAGTCTTACCAGAGAATCAAAGACCTCCAAATTGCAGGGGTGACCAGAAAAATGGCAGGACCTAGCTTGAGCAATGCACAGGGACCCTCCAGCCCTGAAAAGTGCCTCTGTGGGGACTGCAGTGACACCCTCCACTCCCCACTGAAGGAGAGGTGAACACCTGATGGCAGGGCAGCAGCTGGCTGTGTGATGCTGATGAAGTCACTCTGCCATGAAGCTCTCTGGGATTTTTATCACTGCTGAAATCCTGCCTGGACAGTAGCCTGCTAATGAGCACCATCAGAGGGACATCACTTTCACAGGGAAAGGCTAAATGGCACAGCAAAAAAACCAGCAGAAAACATGAAAAACAGAAACAGATCTTGCTTTGCTTCCAGCTGAATCATGAGCCTCAGGCTGCTGTGTAGATCTGAAGGGTCGGATGGGCAGCAGGGCTGACACTTCCCTTGGAAGCCACCGCTGGCCTGTCACTCCAGATATTCAATATTTTCTCACAAGCCAGGGTTTCACCAGGACACACAAGCAGACTTTGTCATTATTTGAGAGTGAGACCATCAGGGTCAGGAAAGGCTGTTCTTCATGTGAACTGGTTTGAACCCGAGGTAGACACCCCAGCTTTCAAAATTAGGCAACTTTTCGCAATTTTTTCCGCACTGTTTTTAAGTCCTGAGATGTACACTAAAGTTAATGAGATCAGGCTTGTCTGAAGACAATCACTGCTACCTTCCTGCAGAAAATGGTCTCCTAGGTGCAGAGAGGGCACTGTCTGCTGGCAAGGTGTGCTTGGCTCCAGGACCCGCAGTGTCCTCACCTTCTCAAGCATTCAGACTTTGCCCACCAGTCCCTGGAGTAGAGATGATGTCCTGGAAATGCATGGGCAAGTGCATTTTCCTTCTACCTCCTGGAAATAGTTCTGGACAGCACAGGTTTCCACAATGGATCTTACAAATTCCTTTGTATCCCTGATAATGTGGTCTGAATGAGCTTCCTAGTAAGAGGCTCTATTCCCAAATTCCCTGCCATGCCAAGGGTGGTGGCAGAGTCCCTTTCCCCAGGGACAGGTTACACAGACACTCACTCCAGAGATGCTGATGTGCCTGTAGGATCTTGCCCAGATGTAGGTGACCATTGGGATGGGTTGGCCCTGGCTGGATGCCAGGTGCCCACCAAAGTTGCCCTATCACTTCCCTCCTCAGCTGGATAGGTGAGAGAAAATGTAGCAAAAAGCTGATCGGTTGAGATAAAGGCAAGGAGAGATCACTCACCAGTTATTGTCAAGGGCAAAACAGACTCAATTTGAGGAAAAATTAGTATAATTTATTACCAATAAGATCAGAGTAGGGTAATGAGAAACAAAAACTAAATTTTAAACCACCTTCATCCCTCCACCCTCTCTTCTTCCTGAGGAAGAATTCTCAAATTCTTTACTGCCTCCTTCTCAGCAGTGCAGAGGAACTGGGAATAACGCCTGTGATCAGTTCATCACATGTTATCTCTACTGCTCCTACTTACCCAGAGGAAGACTCCTCACACTCGTCCCAGCACCAGTGTGGGGTCTCTCCCATGAGAGACAGTCCTTTGTGAATTTCTCCAACGTGAGTCCTTCCCATGGGCTGCAGTTCTTCATGAACTGCTCTAATGTGGGTCCATCCTACAGGCTGCAGTCCTGCAAACACAGGCTGCTCCAGTGTGGGTCCCCCATGGGATCACAAGACCTGCCAGCAAACCTGCTCCAGAGTGGGCTTCCCACAGGGTTACTGCCTCCTTCAGGCATCCCCGTGCTCCAGCACAGGGTCCTCCAGGGGCTGTGGGGGCACAGCTGGTCTTTTCCATGGGTTGCAGGGGAATCTCTGCTCCAGCATCTCCTCCCCCTCCTTCTGGACTGACCTTGGGACATGCAGAGCTGTTTCTCTCACATGTTCTCACTCCCGTCTCTGGCTGCAGCTGTCATTTTTTGTTGGCTTTTTTCCCCCCCTTAAATACATTCTTTCAGAGGTGCTACCATAGTTACTGATGGGCTCAGCCTTTTCCAGCAGTGGGACTGTCTTGGAGGCTGCTCGTATTGGCTCTGCCAGTCATGGGGGAAGCTTCCAGAAGCTTGTCACAGAAGCCACTCCCGTAACTCCCCTGTACGAAAACCTTGCCATGCAAACCCAATACAAGCATCCAGCCCAGCTCAGCTTGTTGACTTTACTGGTTGTTTTAATAACTTCCATGAAAAGGACTTACGGAAACTGCAGGAAACAAGTATACAATCTATTGAAGAATGCAAACTTTTAAAAAGTCATTCATGCCATTAGCTCTTCATTTTTTCACTCCCTGTATTTAAGTGCCAACTGAACACATGTAGGAAAAATCAGCCTGCCAGGCTTAGTTTCTGGCACTGTTTTAACTGCCAGCTAATTGTATTGAATGATACATCTACTTGCTGTATTTCATATTCAAATAAAAACCAGAACATAAGACGATCATCATGAAAATGTCTGGAATGCGTCACAGGAGTTTGAGAGGGATTAATTTATTAATATTTAATGAGTGATTTGAAAAGGTGAAGTGTCTAAAAATGAAAAGCACTGTGAGAACTCTGTTAATGATGAAAGATGCTGGAGATATTTTATTTATGCCTTTTGACTATGTAACAGCCAGAACAACACAACTCCAAACAAGGATGAAGAGATAGACCCTGCAATGGAGAGCTTGTCTAATGAGACATGCACTGGGTCCACTAAATGAACATCTTTCCTCTGTGGGAGCAGTTTTCTGTGCATTGCAGCGGGTTAAGCACAAAGGTCAATGCAGTGTGTTGCAGGCCATAGGTTCAGGACCCAGGGTCAGGGATATAACAGTAACAGCTCTCACTCTGCACTGGGACATGGTCTTCCCTTCCCCTGTGTGTGGTGTGAGATGTTCGCACTTCACCCATGCCCCCAGACTTGGACCTCACCCAGTTTCTGCTCCCTCCCCTGGCTCACTGGTAACAGGTAGAGGCACCGATGTGAGCACTTACGTACAGGCATTTGCTGCTCAGGTAAGGGCATAGAGAAACTTATACAATGGCTTAGATTAGAACCTTCACAAAGCTTTTTGCTGCCAGGCACAGGTTTGAGCTGTTTTGTGTAGTGTGGGCTGAAAAATCTCTGCTTTGCATGCCTTGATAAAAAATACATATATATAAATAGATTTGCGTGCACCTCATGTACCGCAAACATTTGAACTTAAATCAGATTGCCTGCAGGCAATGCACTTAGCAAATGCACACCCATCTGAGGTGTGAGTGAGAAATAACCTTCAAAGCTATCAAAGACTGCTGTTTGCTTGGGTTAGGAGGCCAAACGAAGGCCCAACCTTCCCTCTGACTACCTCGTACTGTTTTTACTTTGATATAATCTCAGCTGTTCTTATACTGTCTTTTGCACATGCAAATACCTTCCTCACCTTGGTCTCTTTCGATTTCCAGCTGGTTTCACTGTGGGAAAATGCTGGAGAAGACTGGTTACATTTTCTTCCTTCCCCAAACTCTCCTGATTAGTATTCACAAAGAAAACTACAGGCTACACAGGAAAAAGAGATTCATATTGAATTGAATGGTTGAAATTAGCACAAACACTGAGGGGTCAACACATTCATTGCTTGTCTCTTGGATGTAGTGGTGATAAGGGTGGAGCATCCACATGGAGTGAGGTGAAGTCCTATAACCCTGTCAGCTTATCCAGGCACCTTTTGCCCCCTCTCCTGAATGTGCCTTCCTCTTTCCCCAAAGATAGAGACAGACTGTGTTTCCCCAAGTGAAAAAGCACCGTGACGAGGTGCCAGAAGTCTTCAAGCCATCCTGCACAGAGGGAGACAGGGGGCTTATATGGCCATGAGCTCTATGTCAAACCATCACCACTCTTTTTCATCTTTTTGTACTCCTCTCTCTCACATGATTCCCTGTGATAGCTCCTCTTGGACCAGGGGTCAGCTGTGCGAGTGAAAAGCAGCTTATTACTGTTGAGAAGTATCTGCTGTTAATACTGTATAATCACTCTTTCAGAGGATGGAGGTGGGCACTGTTGAGACACAGGTTCTGGGTTCATGGGTTCAAGTTTGATTTTGCTGTAGACTATGCATGAGCTGGGACAAGACACTTTTTTAAAACACTCTCTCTTGTAGTAGCAGGGATAAGAGGGTCCTTCTCTTTCCATGTTGGTTTATTTTATTTTTGTTTTATTTATTATTCATAAGAATCAGAAGGTTATGAAATATGAGGGCAAATTGTCTCACATAGGGCCTTTTGGTGATAATATAATCACTGTAAAAGAACATGCTTGCATAAACACATAGAGTCTTACACACACGGGCAAGTATTTTAGTGTGGTTTCCTGAAAGAAAAGCAGCCCCTACTAAGCATCTTCAGTGGAGAACAGGCTGTGATCTCAGCCCAGCACAGAGGAAGAGAAGAGCTTCTGGGGAGTGATGATGGACCCTGCTGCTCCCAGAAGTCCTCCCTGCCCAGGGGAGTTACCTGAACCATTACTTGGATGTCATTCCTACGACAGAAATTCTAATAGCTGGTGTCCACCCTTACATTCTCAACACTGCATGGTGAAATGGAAGAACTTGGTCATTCACCATCACCCTTGAAACACAACTGAAAGTGAGTTTTCTCATACTATAAACAGTGGAGCTCAGCTCCAGGGTCATATTTTTGTTGGGTTTGGCCTATAGAAATCTTCTTCATCATATATTCATCCATGTCACATATCAATTGAAGTCTCTTTCAGCAGCTACAGGTTCATTCCCTTTCCTCTAAACTTACATGTGAACACTATTACTCATATACTCACTAAATGATATCACTTAATAGGTTCTCTTTGCCTCTACCACATTTCCATAACTTGTTCTTTAATCTTCCTTTGATCCTGAATACCAGAGAGATTTATGTGCAATTTATTCTTACGTTGTTGTACTTGTTTAATCTTTCATTTTCAGTTGGATTCATTTTCAAACAAGGGGCTTGTTATAGGTTCAGATTATTGTTGACAGTTGGGACCTACCAGCTGTTTCTGAGACAGGTTACCATTATTGTGTTTTATCTTCATCAGTTGCCTCTCAACATACATTTAACTCAAGGGCTCCGAGCGATCCAGAGTAACTTGCTGCCTTCTTATGTAGTCTGGAGTTTTCCCTTTCTTTGGCACGTGTTTGATTACACTTTCTTCCTCTAAAGGCAAAAAATATGACATCCCTTTTTCCATTGGAGGAAGTTTGCTGGTGATCCATAACATCAGCCCTATCCCTTTTCCCTTTGCTTTGGTCAATGAATGCAGCTCCTTTTTATCCAATTTTTTTCCCCCCACTTTCTTGCAGAGCAAGTTATCAACAAATTTAGTGCCCTAGGAGTGCCTGGCCCTGGTAGGTCTAACAGATGATAAGGGGTGTCTGAATCCATCTCTTGCAGAAGTACCAAAATTAAAGCCTCCAGCTGCCCTCACAGTTGAACAGCTTATTGAAGGAACCAATTTGCTCCCTGGAAAGATCATTTCCATCTGTCTACCTGATTCTTCAAAACAGAAGGAGGAAAAGCAAGCAGCTGGCCAGCCCCCCCATGTGATGCTGGCCAGATAACTCACCGAGGATGCCACAGAAGGTGATCCATGAGTGAACAGTTTCCCAGAGTTTATTTTGGATCAAAGGAAGGAGGTTGCCTTTGGGAAGAAGCTGTGGTAAATGAAGCAAAGACAGAAAAATCCTCCCCAGCTGATATGGAGACGGCCCACACCTTTTTTATCTATATCAGTCCCTAAAGAGCCTTAGGTTAACTTTGAAATCTGAGATCTACCCAGATTTTACCATCAAAATACAGCCTCATCCAAAGCTTGTAGCTCACTTGAGAGCAAATAATTTGTGAATATTTTGTGGTTCAAGACCTGCTGAACAGACACCGTGTGGATATATGGCCTTGTGATGGGGAGTGACCCTGGAAATCATGGTGCTGCACATCCAGGTCACACACTCAGTCCCGGGAAACTGAGGCAGATCTGGAGGGACAGCCCTGGTCACCGAGCTGCAGGAGCCATTCCCAGACACAGCACAGGGACACAGCCCTCCAGACCACCAGCTGGACCACACGGTCAGAGCCAGCACTGCGAGGGCTCTTGGCAGCTCCGTATTGCCTTTCTGACTCTGAGCTGCTGTAAATACAGCCTGGCAAGATAGAGCTCCCTGGCAGCTTTGGGGACCCAGTGAATCAACACTTCAGCAACTTTGCTGATGCAGGAAATATGAAATACTTTTTTGGGAGAAAAAAAAACCTGAAGAGCGGAAATTCTCAGGAAAAAGAAACTGTCAGCATGAGCTAGGATGGAGGGAGCGTATCAGTAATTTAAGTACAAAAAGAAGTGTTACAATACTCTCACTTTAGTGTCCCTGCACAGACTGTGGACTTCTTGCAAAGGAAAAATCAGAAAGTGAGGTAACTAAAAAATAAATTTCCTCTGCATTGTAATGGCGCCATGAGAGAAAAAAACATGGGAGAAAAAAGCCCATCTAATGTCTCGTTAAAATAGATTTAATCTCATCTCAGACCACAGATGCTAAAATGATTTCATCATAATTGTATTGTTATGGAATGACTGTTCCGTGTAATCTTCAGTCTGAATTTCTCAGCGTTGTAATGTTTGATTATGAGGGGAAGGAGGTTCAGCATTAATTTTTCCATTCAGCTTTGAAGAGGTGTAAGTAGGTAACAGAGAAAGGGATGTCTAATGGCAGTACGTGCAACTTTTGTCAAGTTGAAGACATTTAAAAAAGCAATTTCGTAGTAGGCTGGATGTTTTACAGCCTTTTAGTTTTCTATTTTGTTTCCCAAAGTTGAGAGAAAGAAAAAAATTAAATCTTTGTTTTCAGACCTGCACTGCATTCCCAGCTCATCTGAGCTTCTGCAGAGTCTTCTGGGGTGTCCCTGCGGGACCAGAGTGGGCTCACGGGAAAAACCCAACATGGCTCTCATCTGAAATCAAATTAGGGCTTCACAGTCTATTCATAGTCCAGCTGCAGACCCTGAAAAGATTTATTAGCTCTCACAAATGCAGATTTTTATGTAAAATAGAAAGGCAACACTCTAGGCCACAGAAGCTCCAACAGCAGTGGGAGGTGGGGGGGTATCACCTTCCTCTGTCGGTGGGGAGCCCAAGGGGCTCAAGCACTCCAGCACCTGGGTGTCATGTGCATCTCTGGCTTGCTTAAGGCTGCACTGGGTTAAGATCATTCCTGAACAGGAACTGCAGCTCCTCCCCCAAATCCCATATCAGCACATCAGAGTAAAATCTGACTGGAGATAACCACGAAGCTAAAGGGCATTCAGCTGTGCTCCTCCTTATCTGGACTTGCAGAGGGAGGCCAAACCAAATGAGACCTTTGGTGCTTAATTAAGTTGTTCTGTCAGCAGCAAAAACAATTAAACCTATATTCCTATAGACTTGCCTCTGAAGCCTCCCACAGACAGCCAGCATATCTCCTCCTACAGCATCTTCTACAAAGAAACTGCTTCCTAGCAGTCTCTCCCTACCACCTCTGCCCTCTGCACTTTTTCCTCTTGGTCACTTCATGGTGATGCTCCCATCATGTGCCATGTGCTCTGTTTCTGCTTTATGGGCAAAACTCAGGACATGGAGCAGCCAGGAGCTTTGTGGGGGCATGCATGGGAATTGATTCAGCTCTTCATCCTCAATGCAGTCTCCTGTTTTTATGAAACTTACAGGAATTTCATAGCTTAAAGACCTTTAGCTCCTTGACAAAGTTTGTTGACATTGGCCACCAGACTGAGGAAGGCAGGGGGTATGGGCAGACGGACTGTACAATGGCAGAAGCTTTGTTGTCTCCAGGCCTCGGGCTTGTAACCAAATTATCAAAGAGAAAAATCAACTATTTCCCCAGGATGTGTGACTTGGACAGGAGTCAGGTGGGCCTGATCGTGCTGTGAATGAAGGAGAGGGAAAGCATCCAGCTCCAGCACAGAGCAGCCAGGTGGGCTCATACGTTCCTACAGAGGCTTTGTACTGCCCTTTATCCCTTCTCGCTGGTAAAGCCCTGTAACCAGCAGCAGTTTGGAGTGTTAAACAATAAACACTCAAAATGGTGACAGAAGGAGAACAGCTTGATCAGAGCCTGCTGCTGCCACTTAATCTGCCTGCTGCAACTTCTGTTGTTGCTATTTTGGCTGCTGCTTCTTCCATATTGTCTCTTGCAGTGTGTCCAAGACAGCCAGGCTATTGATCCTAAACTCAGATGTACCAGCCTCAAGGAAAGACCCAGCAGGGAAACACCAACACAGTATTCAAGTGTGCAAAAAAGTTTATTCCCAGATACCTACTTTGGTTGCTGCCATTCAGGATAGTCCAGATTGGCAGTGCCATGATTTAAAATAGTTCATGCAAAAAAAAAAAAAAATAAGGAAGTTCAGGGCACTGCCTTGTTCTTTGGGCTTTGAGGAGCCTTGCAAGGGGAGCAAAGCCCTTATTGCATTCTCCCAGAGACAACAGAGATTGTTATGTTCTGCAAATCCAGGGGGAAGCTTGTTTCTTGAAGTCAGGCTTGGGTCTGCTTTTAAAATACAGAAAACATCATGTTCTAGGGAAAATACATTTCAGATATCCCTGAATCAACAAGGCCCTCAAAGCCTGCCATATGAAGATTCCAGAGCTGGGTTTTTTTCCCTCTGCATTGTGTTTTTTTATCAAACTCATTATATTTTGTCGCAAAAGATCTGCTTCTCGCCCTGCTTCTCCAGATCTCCATCACAAAACCCCTGACATGGACATCTGCTCTGAAGCTACAGTCATCTGTTGTTCCCTGCCAGGCCACTGTATGCATGAGGCCATTGTGTGGAGAAATGGGGTATTATTTGTGTGACAGGAGTGTATGCTGCATGATGCCAGGGAACCACACTGTCTCGGGGGCTCCTTCAGCCATGGCAGCAGCAGATCCAGGGGGTGTTTTTTCAGGGGGAGGGGGAATAAACATTAGCAGTGGTGAGGTTTGTTGAAAGGCATGTTTTAAGGAGAAATATGAGCAAATGGAAGGAACTGTTGCCCTCTGAGTCAGGAGAGTAAAGGCAAATGTATTTCAAAGAGGCTTACATTTATATAGTCCAGAAAGGACGGCTGTTGGGAGCTCAATGGTTCTTGGGTGGTAAATATTCACCTCTCTACTAGAAGCTATTCCCAATTGTATCAGTCAACCTGCATATTGTGCCATCACTGTAGAGCCCAGCAGAACCCTGTCAGGAACAAGCCTCAAACAATGCATGGGAGACAGACCCCAGCCTGGGAGAGAGCCCTATAGAGTCTTTTGGTGATGAGAGGCTGGAGGAGGCACAGCAGCGGTAAGACATCATATCCTGCCAGACTGTGACAGAGAGCAGACAGGCACCAGGCTCTGGGGCAATGTATAGGGCAAACAGCTTGGGCCAGGTGAAGGAAAAGTGCCACCAAGAAAGCTGTGAAACAGGAAGGGAGAAAATCTGTAGGGTAGGGAACACAGAAGGTTTTGCAGAATGAATGTCTAAATTTGAAGGAAAGAGGGCAGAGATCCAAAGGTTTATTGACAGTTAAATAGCATTTTCCTCAGTTAATTAGTTTCATAGCTACTCTTAATAATATATCAAGTGAGCTGAAAAGCTTGCCAGTAACACTAGAAAATGCATGGAAAATGTTACCAGCAGGCACTGTCTTATTGAAAAGCTTCTGTGTTGTAAGTGTCCATCTGATAAATCCCTGTCATGCTTCAGGTGAGCTGCACAATATGGTCCAGGGGATCTACTTTGCATCAGTTGAAAAGCATAGGAACACTTCTGGTGTCAGAAGAAAATGAGGGCTGGACTGCAGGATTCATGTCTAGAAGCTTGTGGAATTTGTCTCTAGACACATCTCTCTTGGATCCTTCAAGGCTCATTCTTTATCAGAGGAGGGTAGCATTTTGTGCCTATCCTGGCTGTGTGACTTTTGAAACAACATAATCCTGAGATTATAGTCAAGACCTCTCCAAAGTGTGGGGTGTCTCATAAGACCTGAACAGTAATAGCCTCAAGAGCTCACTCTCACAAGAGTACCCAACCAGTGCCTTCCAAACCATTAGTCACTTTTGAAAATCCTGGCTCGTGGGGCTGGTTTTGTCAGAGCATTGCCATTTAAAAAGACAGAGAAGGAAGAAAACTAAAAAATGCGTTTCAGGAATAGCTTATAGACACCCACCTTAGTCCTAGGACTGACAGAGTACTGCCTGCAGTGCAGTGAGGGAGCACTGCGTTATCAGGGATAATTCATGCTGCTTTGCAGCAAGCAACTGCAGAGGTTCAAAGAGCAAACGGTGGAGGACAAATTCCCAGAGTTGGGCATAACCTTCGCTTCTGTAAGTGATTAGTGCTTTTAACTCAAGACCAGCCCTGAAGAATTAGTCTGCAAATGTAGTTTTCCTTCAACTACCTTCCTGACTGCCCATTCATGGACACCTGCAGTGGGGAAATGCGTGGCGCTGGCACACCATATGGCCACATCACTGCTCCTCACTGCTGCACAACAGCTGTGCAATGAAGCCAGCCTCAGGGTGTTTTTCAGCAGGAGTCTGCATGATTCTTTTGCAAACCCAGAGCACATCTTGGGTTTCTCTGCTGCCACTTGCCTCAGGATCTGTAAGGGAACTGCTCACTGCAACAGACGAGTGACAGCTATAGAGACCCAGCGGATGACACGGTGTGACCGCTGTGGTTTCCAGCAGCTTGCTCTGCCTGACACTTAGAGTTCTTCCACCTGTCTCCTTTAGGTCTGACCGCTGCCTTTCCCTGCATATCACAGCACGTGGTACTGGTGTGGGACAGGAGCATCACCTCCCTCCCAGCAGATGTGGCTCCCGCAATGCCGCAGCCATCCGCAAAGGGAGACCATCCCTGTTTCACACCTTTATCACTCACAGGATGAGAGTGGCTCGGAGCCATGTAACAGGCATGTGTTTGACATTTTTTTTCAGTGTCTGGACTTGGGAAATACTTTTTTCCTAGTCTACCCTCCCTAGAAAGTGGTGTCTCCACTCTTGGGGTGCCTGTGGTGCATACCTCCATCTTTGGGTTTAATACAGTATAACAAGCATCTCCAGGCAGCAAAACCCAGCAAAAGGCAGGATAGACAGGCTCAGGGAAGCTTACTGGCTTCTATGACACCCCAGAAAACCTGTCTGGGTGTCCTGGGGCTGTCAGCACTATTCTGACACTGTCAGAAAGTGCCGCTGAAGAGTGGCCAAGGGGAGGGACAGTAGCCAACCATCCTGCCCAAAACTCCTGTCCCTGGAGCTGGCAAAGAATCCTGACAGGCTTGCAGAATGGCCAGACCTGCTCAGGAAGTTGGGGTACAGTTTGGTGTTAGATTCGATAGCGCCTGGAATACCTCCGAGGCAGAGCAGAGCAGGAAGCAGGGAATTTCCCAGCACTAATTATCGAGCAGTCATTAGCCAGAGCGGCTCCCCCTGCCAAGGGATTAGGCAAAGCATTGTTTCTCACTTCATAAATCCTTACAACAAACCCCTAATTCTCCAGACTCCATGTATGAAAATTAATCCCAATCCCTCCTTTTTTTCTCATCACAGGGACGTTTCCCTGCCACCACTTCCCCCATCCCAAGGCTGTAATGACAGTGCAGTACCAGGGAAGGTGCTCTGACAGTCAGCTGGGCTGGTGGGGACAGGGAGGGGACTGTGATGGTGCTCCTCCAGAGACCCAGGACCTCACATTGCCTCTGGCTCTCTGGATGCATCAAGAAGACGGCAAAGCTGTTCTCATCTTTGAGTGGTGTCATTAAAATGTCTTTGCTAATTAGCTGCCAACCATGTTACAAATGTTCAGAAATGCTGAATGAAAGAGGCATGGTGGGAATTTCAGCACAAGGCGAATTTCCTGGCTCTGCAATCAGTACAGCCTGAAGAGGAGCTGCAGGAGGCAATGGTGCTGTGGAGGGATCCAGCGGGCCAAAGGGACATGTCTTTCAATCCATGCCTTTAGCAGGAGCTGGAAGCTGCATGTGAGCAGAGAGTCAAACCCCATTGTGCTGTGGGACTTTGGGAGTCTTCTACCATTCCTGCAGCTTGCCAGGCCTGGGGAAAGCAGAGAACTGTGCCCTCTCCCTAATTCCCACTCTGAGGAGAAGGCAGGAGCCCAGACTGGGTTTTAACCAGAACAGAGGAGCAGGCCTGCAGGTTCTGCCTGTTATCCATGCAATCAAGCCTGCTGCTGGATAATTCCTGCTGGTTCCTCAAGGGTCAGTAGATCTCACAGCCACAAACAAGACTGTCATCCCCAATGCCATTTTTCACTCTGCTGCATTGCCTTCACCTCTGCCTTCCTATTCAGGCTCAAGGACACATAGAATCATAGAATGATCTGGGTTGGAAGGGACCTTAAAGATCATCCAGTTCCAACCTTCCACTAGACCAGGTTGCTCAAAACTGCATCCATCCTGGCCTTGAACACTTCCAGAAGTCATCCACAACTTCTCTCTGAAACCTGTTCCAACAACTTCTCTCTTCTCAACATTTGCCTGTGGAATGTACCTGGCACACCTCACCTGGACATATCTCATCCCCAAGAGCAGCAAAGGACACACTGCTCTCTGTCCACAATCTCAGAGAGAAAGCTGCAGTGCATCAAAGGCACTATCACTTTTATCAGAAATGCTTTATTAACAAGGCCCTAGTTCATGCACAAAGTGGCTTTTGCCATGTTGTGGAAGGTGTTTCAATCTGATAATGTAAGAGACCAAAACAGGGGAGCATCTCAGGCACATAGGTTTGCACTCAGGTCTGGCATGGGGACAGCAATGCGGGATTTCACACCCAGCCATGTCTCAGCAGTGCTGAGAGCTCCCTGACTTCCAGCTTTCATGCGTACTGTCAGGATGAGAAGAACTAGCAGCCACAAGGCTCTCAGTCCTTTCTCACATGGCTGCTGCCCATGCTATGCTACACAGTGTTTGCTCACAAGGTGTTTGCTGCTCTCCTGCATATCCTGTTCCAGCATTACCTCTTCCAGCATCACCTCTTCCAGCATCCCCATTTCCCGTTCCTGACAGAACCACGGTGATTTTTCCCCAGCCACACACAGGCGTTTCCACACAGCGACACCCTTGAGTCAGCACACGCGATCCTCCCTCAGCAGTGCTGGGACTGTCAATCTTCTCACACCTGCTAAGTGATAGAGTGCTTCTCCCAATTTACTTATCCATCATTTTTATTGAGAAATCTGCTCCAGTCCCACACAGTTATATGAGTTAATGGAAGGATGATTAGGGGATTCTGCGGGAACGAGCTGTGATTTCATGCACACTGGTGCAAAGCCAGGACTACACTGCACCATTTCCAGCACAGCTGCTCTGAGCAGGATTTGATCCCTTTTGCCATGAGTTTCTAATTATTTGCATCCTCCTTTGCTTGTTTTTATAATTTTAAATATCTATGTATATTATTTTTAAAGCCATCTGGGTGATTATTGCAATGTTCCTGAGCAGGGAGAATACTGTGCCAGTCTGTTCTCACATTAGAGAGCATCTCTTCCTGATTAACTCTGCTGGTGCCAGTTCTATCCCTACTAGGTCATAGGGAGATCACTGCTGCTAACATCTTGAAAAGACAAAGAACAGGCAGACTCCCAGTCATAAGAAACACTGCAGCACAAAAATAGAATCATTTAAAGGACACACAAAGGTTAAAAAAAAATCTTTGAAAGTTCTCTAGACAGTCCCATTTTAGTAGGAGAGGACATCAATAAGTTTCTGAATACCCCAAGTCCCAAAGCACTTCAGCACCTTAAAACGTGTGAGAGCTTTCACAAAACATCTCCTATTAAAAAAGCTTCTAGGGCTTAAAGGCACGTGACCTCTGAGGTTTAGGGAGAGCCAGCTTTTCCTCTGCCAAATAGAGGTCGGCAACTTTCTGGTCTGAGTACAGGACAGAGGGGAGTAATAAGGACCAAGAAGAGGGTTTGGGGGTTTTAAACAGCATCGTAGGGGCTGCAGTGAAACTCCAGTGATGTCCCCAAGGCAATGCCAGTTTAACCTCAGCAAGGGAAGCTGCACAGTCGATGGGAAATCCAAAGTCTTAGCTAATTTACAAGACATTTTAAATGTGTGTGTTGAAAGGCACTGAGGGACATTCCCATCTCATCAAGCCTTGTGTTAGTGGAAGCTGGATAAATGCTCACTCACTGAGAAGGGAATAGCGTATCACCCCTGACGTCCTTAATCACAACCAGCCCTGGAAAAATACCTACAAGGCACCTGACAAGTATGTTTAGCACAATAAACATTAGCTGTTCCTTTCATACATTCACTCATTCTTCATCCCTGTTCCTCTGCTCTTGTTGAAGCAGGGTTGGAATTTTGCCTCGGAGCTGACAAAGAAACCAGAGCTTTTGCCAGCTGCTGCTTGGACCTGGGGATCAGGTGAGCAATGAGCAGGTCCCTGTCCAGTGCCTGGCCTGCCATCTCATCATCCTCTACGTGCTACAGCAGGAGAAATTCAAGCTGGTTCAAGAACGTTCTAATCTAGAGAAAGCAGCAGAGATGTGGACACCAAGCTTTTGCCATGCACAAGCCTACTACTAACTGTGTCAAATCTGCCTCAACTCAAGAGCTGCTGCTCCATGGTTTTGACATTCAAGTGGCTTGTTTAGCACATATATATCACAAAGCTCCAGGAACTGAACTCTCTTTAAATGACAATTGATTAAACATTCAAGCTATATAAAGTACTGAAGCATTGTAAATACATTTTAAGGGGGAAAAAAATCTTTGAAATTCACTTTAAGCTTTCTTTTCAATTATTTATCACAGAATCTCAGCCCCATTAAAGTCAGGTTTAATGGGCTTGTTTATATAATACAGAAAACATTCTGCTTTTAATTGCCTGCTGAAAGGCTCTTACACCAGCCAATCTCAGTTTTGCATCACTTAGCTGGAAGGCAGGAGCCCAGTGAGGCAGGGGTGGGCAAATCCCCTCTACACCTCCATCCTGGGATGCTGAGTGGGAATGAAACTCAGTCACAGAGATAGATCTGTCCCTTGGGAGGCTCTTTTGCTTGTGAATTCAGCCCAGCTCTCCTCCCTGGTCAGGTACTACATAAGGAGACCAGATCAAGATGGTGATATGCCATTTTGCTGTAGACTCCTTACCTCCATGGGTCTTATATCCATGTCTATTCCCATGGTACAGAACTACTTTGCCTGTGGCTTCAGTTCCTGAGATCCCTCTTTTTCTCTCTTCTTCCTGACGAAAATGATCAAAGGTGTTTCCACGAGGGTTGACACACTGGGAGCCCCATGACACTTCAGAGCTGCGGGCCCCAGAGACCCAAAGCAGCACTTTTGGGGGTGTTGGATGTTGGTTGTATCTTTCTGCTTAAACATAGCTGAAGAAGCTGCACTGAGGAAATGAAAGGAAGGGAAAGGATGGAAAGGGAAGGGAATACAGAATGAAACTAAATTAAATTAAAACATTCAAGGTTACTTTCTCTGACTCTTGTGCTTGACTGATTTTATCATCCGTTTCTCATGTTAGGAAATCAGAATATTTTGGGTCTGTATCTGCAGCTGGTCACAGGATCATGTCTGCAGTATCAGTGTAGTATTTTGGCCACCAATATTCCCCCAACACTCGTGCAAGGCTGAGTATTTCCAACTGTCAAGTCATCAGTGCACTGTGATCTCTGCTTGAGGTCTACAAGTGAACATGTACTTCTCTGCATGGTTGTGGGGCCATTTCTGACCTTATTGACCAGAGCACCTTGTCTGCCATGCCTTGAGGAGAGAAGATAGAGGACTTCTTACTAAAGACACATACCAAGAACAGAGACAACCAACTTTGTCTGTCATTACCAGAATTAAAGTAATGAATCCATATAAGGGCTGTGTGAGGGGAAAAAAACCACTAACTTTGCAGTTTCTTATTTTTAAGCCCATTTCAGCCCCAGTGATTAATATAAAGATTGAGGAGTAAATTCTCTGAATTCACTTCAGAGAAATAGATCCAGTTTCTTCAGAAGTTTGATCCTCAGGTACCTAAAGTTTGGAAGAAAATGGAGAGTTGATGTCATAATGACTTCTGGATTTTGTGCTGAAATTACATTTTTGGCACTGCTAAATCCTATTGTGTGCTATGGAGGATATAATGTAATACACATCAGAGGCAGGCAGCAGGGAGGTTTACTGGCACTAAAATCAATAGGCACTGAATAAAATGGCTCCAAATGGTTTAGGATCATGCACACATCTTCTTTTGTAAGCTTAAAACCATTTGGAGAGGCATTAATTCATTAAAGGCCTCTTGAAGAATGTCATCATACTGTGTAGTCTATGCACACCAATAGCATCACAGATTGTGGCTTTTATTAAGGATGCTGGTGAATATAATTCTTCCTGGAGTACAGCAGGCTTTAAAATATGGTGCACTTTGAGATCAAAACAATGTTTATAGCAATGTAGTTACTAAATATTTTAACATGTACAATATACATAGTACATCCTGGAATGTGTGTTTATGCTACTGAAGTAGCCACTAGATTGTCAGCTCCATTACAAACCACTATGTAGAGGTTTATTATTTGTTTTCATTTCCTCTAGCAGTATTTTTGTTGTTGTTTTGGTCTGAGTTTTTTTATTGATTGCATGATATTATAATCTATTTTTATATAGGGGTACCAACCCAAAGCTCGATGTCTTTTAAACATCTCGCAGACATGTAATTAACATGTCTGCCCTTATTCTTACCTTTCTATATGGTCATTTATACTTTCACATGGATAACAGGACCGAATCCCTTACTGGGAGGTGTGATAGATTTCCATATAAATGGAAGCAGTCTGCAGATAACTGGGGACCACCTCATTGCCTCACCCTACCCAAGCCTGCAGCTGAAAATATCACTGTGGCACAGAAGATGAAACTCAGAGTTTCTTGCTCTGAATATGCTGCCTGATGGAAATCAAGGTGACTCAGGGACTCTAATATGGACTATGGTCATGGGAGCCACACGAACATGTTGTCTCCTGGGGGCACCTTATAGCACCTTCCATTCCCTAAAGGGTCTGCAAGAGAGCTGGAGAGGGACTTTTACAAGGACACATAGTGACAAGATGAGGGATAATGGCTTTAAGCTGAGAAAGGACAAGTTTAGATTACATATTAGGAAGAAATTCTTTACCACGAGGGTGATGAGGCACTGGAAAAGGTTGCTCAGAGAAATTGTGGATGCCCCAACCCTGGAAGTATTCAAGGCCAGGTTGGATGGAGCTTTGAGCAGCCTGGTCTAGTGGAATATTCCCTTATGATGGCAGGGGTTGGAACGAGATGATCTTTAAGGTCCCTTCCAATCCAAACTATCCTATCATTCTATGGGTCAATGCATAGCTGCAAATTGGATTGATGTGCCATTCCCTCAGCTGGTGCAAGGTGGCATCACCCTGCAGATAAGCCATGGGACTACACCAACACACGCCAGCTGAAGAGTCAGCCCAGTGTGTGTCCTTTTCAGATTTACCTCTGGGTGTAATTTTGGCTACTGAGCACTCCCTCACATTTTAGCTAAGGCACATCTGCTGTGGGGTGTGTGGAGCAGAAACTGCATGTGCTGCTTTGGCAGGAGAGAGGACAGGATCTGCCGTGGTTGTGTGTGTAGCAGGAGGCAGCCAGGGGGACACGGTGTCAGTGAGGCAGGGAGCCAGCCCTCTCCCTGGAGATGTGCGTGATGGATCCCAGGAGGTCAGCATGTGAGAGCTGCTCTGATGTGCAGGAGCTTTTCATGGGGATAGGATGTCACATGCAGGAAGGGACAGCTCTGTTCCTCTCCCCTGCCTGCCAAACCACAACAGAGAAGATGACCATTAATTTAAAAACTTAAAATTAGACCCTTCCTTTAAAACAGATGTATCCACCTAATATTTCAAGATCAACTACAGGCATCTCAGTTCTGTAGAGCTTCTGAAGTTCACAACATTACCAACACGAGGAGGAAGGACTGGTTTCGCTGTGCAAAGTGCTGTGGTCTTCTGGGACACAGCTGGCTTCACACCACCCTGCAAACTTCTCTGTCTATGCTCATTTAATGGGATGGCTTAGGGACATCAAGGAGGCATATCCAGTTCCTTGTGGGTGTAAATCACAAATCGTGGGCATTGAATTACATCAGCCACATCCCCTCTGCCCAGCCCTGAAACGCAGGAATGATGGGCATGAACACAGCATGTGGCGTGGTCAGAGAAGCCTGTCAGTGAGGGGGATTCTCCATGGCCAGCTGGAGTTGTTTCCCAGCCTGGCTTTTTCCACCTTATTTTATGTCGAATGTTGTTATCTTACCTAAAACTGGGAAATTTGGTACAAGGACAATAAAATTTGCTACATCTGACTAAGAAGCATGGGTAAAACTGAAATATGCACTTTTGTCTTCATCACATATATTTGACAGAGCTTTCTCATGAAAACTTTGACAGAATTGAGGATGGATTTTCCTGTTGTTGCTAGAGGAAGCAACCCTTAAGTAAAGACATTTTGGCTCAATTCCATTTTGCAAAAAGCATATGCAAGGATCAGTTTCTACTCCCCCATGGACCAAAAAATAATTAGAAAAAGTCTGAAGTAGTCCCATAAACTTATCCTTACACCCGCCCTTTTTCATAGTTTTGGTTCTATTTTTTAATTTCCAAGAGCAAAATAAATGCACTAAGGCTGGAGTTAGTGGGCAGCCTCACTGCAGCACCCAGGCCCAGCTGCCTTTGTAAGGAGGGAAGGGTCCACACAAAAGCACAGGGAACATGAAACAAGGATGAGGAATCACATCCTGCAGGTAGAGGAGTGGCAGTGAGGAGAAAGGCTAGTTATCTGTGTGAAATTCCTGGGCATCTTCCAGCAGCTGAAGTTCAAAGAAAACTACATTATTTGAGAAAGCTTTGAAATATTCATTGGAAGTTACAAAAAATTGCCACTCAAATTCCAGGGCCTTTTCCTGTTAATTGAAATGCTAAACGAGTTTCTGCCTGTCCTGATTTTTCCACCATTTTACCTGATAGCAGAAAAACATCATCCTCCATGGAATAAGCTTCAAGACATTCACAGCCAAAGAAGAGTTGAAACTTCAGGATTTATTTCATAAATATTAATATTTATATACCTAATACATTCCCTCTTTCCTTTACAGAGTATATATTCAGGTGTCTGAAAACACAAACATTCTGGGATAGAAAGTCACTGCTGTTTTCTTCTCATATAAATTTGATATTGGATTGCACTTGTGTTTTCTGTGGGGCTGAAATCTCCCAGCTCCCACCAGTTCAGCTGAAACCGCAGTGTTCTCTAAAAGCACTATACACTAGCCCATGGGATGGGTGGGTGGTGGGGTGGGCTGGTACAGAGGAGTGCAAGGACTGCAAGGTAATCGCTGACAACCTGCTCCCATTCAAGATGCTGAAAGAAAAAGGTTCCCTATAATGGTACATCTCACTTTCAACACCCCTCCTTCCCACCTGCTGTGCATCAAAGAAACTGGGGCTTAAGCTCTTGTTGTCTAGCAGGCTCTCTGGCTCACCCATTCAGTGTTTGGGTAGCTGAATATTTACTGTGCAATGACTGGTTGACCACTGACAAGGGCAGCCCATTTGGGGGAGCATCAGAGGCTGTGAGATGCAGGGAAAGGGGTGTTAATCCATTTCCTCATGGATGCTGGCTCTCACCCAGCCAGGATGGGAAGGTTGTCTCCTGATGCCACTGCAGAACACCTGGATGGGAGAAGCAGGATGCTCTGATAAAGCTGATGGACTCAGGAAACCAAGGCGGATGTTTTCACTTCTCTTCTGAAACATGTCTCTATCTCTGCTGGCTTCCCAAGTGCAGCCAGGGACAAGGCAGAGGAAAAACAGACACTGTGGAGTCACAAGTGTGTGCATACAGCAAGGACACTTTGAGGGGTTTCTCTACTGGTGTTTATTCCTGCTCTCACCTGGCTGTGTAAACCCTCGCAGGGCAGGATCCTCTCCTCAACTTCCTTTGGCCCGTGTCTGCTGCCTCCCAGTCACTGGTCTTGAAGGTCCCCCTGAGCATAAGCTGGATTTTAAGCACAGGCTCAAATTCCAGTGAGTATAAGCACGAATGAGCCCAGGCTCAGCCACGCTGCTCTGAAGCTTCACTGGAGAAGGATCTGCAGTAGGTCTCCTTGCGGAAAAGAAACTGCACCATAACGTCTCATCTCATCTCAAGGGAAATGCAAAGCAATCAAGCCATTTAAGAATATATTTCAAGCTCTTCATAGCAGGTGTTAGACACTATTCTCTGGCTGCTGACAGGAAATGTGTGTGCAATTCTCCCAGGTACCATGCTCAGAATACACTTCTTAAGGGCTTGATGCTTAAAAAATTGTGCAAAGTGTAAATAGCTCTCATAAAATCAGATAGTAAATTGTCTTAGCTGTTTGTCCTGAAAGTGCTTAGCCAGCTGGGTCTTTTTTGCACATCAGAGCCAGGCAGCCAACACAGCGCAGGGCCGTAATGAAACGTTGGGAACAGACAATTCCAGGCTAGGAGCTCGTCTTAGGAAATCTTTCTAAAGAGAAAATGGAGTTCAAAGTTCCATCAGCTGAGAAAGAAAATTAAAAGAGGAAACCAGCATTTCTACAGAGGCTGTGTAAAAGCATTTCTCACACCTTCCCTTGCTGTCCTGGCCATGGGAATGAGCAATCAGCACAACATAAAACAGCAGGTTGTGATGTATTCTCATGGGGGGAAAAAACTTCTCTTCACATCAACACTCAAGCACAGCCTTCTGCTACTCACTACAGGGCAAAAAAAAAAATCTGGAAAGAAAACCCAGCTAGAGAATTTTAAAACGTCTCTTCCCTCCTGTTCCCAGAATAAAGGGAATTGCATAACAAAAGCCTCTGCAAAGGAATGACAGCGGACGTGTGCAGTGGGAGAGGGGTTTTTGACACCACGCGTTGTCTGGTCCGACCCTGTGCACAACCCCTTCTCCAAAAATTCCTGCTGTGCTGGTGGGCCGTGATGGGACCCTCGCTGGGGATGTCCCTGTGAATAGGGGCTGTCAGTGCCAATAGGGGCTGTCAGTGCCAGTGATGGAGACGCTGCAAGGGGAAGGCAGGAGGGAGGGGACGGCAAAGGGGGTCATCCCGCTGGAGCATCTGTTGAGGCCGGGACATATGGAGCCTTTATTCCTCCTTGTGGAGGCACGAGCGTTTTCCTCACCTTCTGCCATCTCCTATTGTGCTAGGGGGCTGTGACCAACTCTGGGGACAGCTGCTCCCTCTGAGCTGCCTCCTTGGGGGGACGCCACAAAGGAGCCCGTCTCCATCCCCTGCCTGAATCAATTCCCTCATCAATCAGGCAGCCACAGTGAGCCAGAAGGGGTGATGGATACCTTGGTTCTGGTTACCAGGGGACAGGGAGGCTGAGGCATTTTTTCTTTTGGAAAAAAAAAAATTGAAAAAGCTAAGGAAAAAATCTGGTGGGCTGCACCTTCTGTGAAAGGGAAAACCACCTTCCCTTTGAATTTCTGTGAATTTGAAATATGGATATTTAAAGATGTGGAGGAAAAAAGTAGTCATCCAGAGCTAATTATACAGCTGTTGAAAAGCCCAGTAAATATGTTACTCAGGGATATATAATACCTTTGATGTAGTTGTAATCCGACTGAAGTTATTATAGGTTTTCACAGCTGCAAAGTGATCCAGCTTAGGAAGGTTTTTTTTTTTCTTTTTGTAATTTGCAGAAGCAGAAAAGAAATTCTGCTGCCAAAGCAAAATGAAGATCCTCATATAAGCACAGTAACACAGCCTAAGAAAAATTATACTGATACTGAAGAGTATTAACCTGCCCCAAACCCTGAAAGAGTTTACTGGATAATAAATGACATCAGTGACTCCAACAGGGCTGGATTTCAGGAAGACTCTTTTTTAAGACAATTAAAGCATTAAATAAAAGTGTGACTTTGTGGTTGAGAATTCTCTCTTCCCTTCAAACCAACAATAAGTAAAAGCTGTAAATGCTCTGAAAAAATATGTTCTGAGGCATGAAATACAGGAAGGCTGCTAGTAAACCTCCAACAAGTTCATTTAAATTGATCATGGATGCAATATCAGGAGGCTTTGTAAATGGATGGGTTAAAAGCTGGAACTTTATTGCTGTTTTCATTCCCGAGGGCCCTGTGGTGAAACAAGTCTCCACACAAGATCTCTAGGCACTGAATGAATTATTCACTCAGTTATGGGTCATTAAATGATGCTGAGCGAGGGCTGATGTCCATTATTACATATTATTACATTGTGGTGTATGAAAAAAGACTTATTTTGTGAAGATTGGCATGGGCACAGTCTCAGGATGCCCAGTCATTTCTGCCACAGCTTCTTCTGAACTCCTTTGATAGAGCAAGAAGGTTGTGAAGCAGCAGTAGAGATGCACAAAATAGGATAAAAGAGGTTTGAGGTTAAAACCACAGGTAAAAGAGAGGAAACCTTAAGCATACTCAGATGCTAATTGCAGAGATGGCTATGCTGGTTTTATGCTGTTATTGCCCTGCAACTTCTTTTTGTCACCTTTCTGCATCTCCCCAGATGATGCAGCCAGCCCTGGGTGACCATCTCCTCTCCCAGACACCTGTGATTGCTGACTGCTTTCCCTACACCTGCATAACCCACACCCAGGGCTGGCCACTCTTGACTTCATCTTAGATGAATCTGTTCACAGCTTTGCTAGCTTTTAGTAACATTTTGGTGATTTCTAAACCAAATTCTAAATAGACTAAAGTAAAGTTTTTTCTGAGGATGAAGTTTTCCCATGCAACACTTCACCCTCTTCTGAAAAAACTGGGGCAGCCTCTCAGCAGTGTCCAGAAGTGCTGAAATACAGTTTTGCCCTTGGCCTCACTTTCTCCTTTTTAAAAAAAAAAAAGTCCTTTTTCTGAGGTCAGGAAAAAAGTGAAGCTGCTGTTATCTAAGTAGTCCACATTTCTGGTGAGAGACAGGATTGTGGTGAGGACACGCCACTCTCCAGGGCTGAAAAACCAGCGTGCCCCATAATCCAGCAATATCTTGTATGATCAGAGGTAGATATGTAAACATGTCCCTGTTTGAACACAGTCTCTATGGGAATGAGTTAACCAAACTTTTAATTTAACAGAGGGCAAAAAATTCAGTTCAAACTTCTGTTGCCTTCATAATAAAAAATAAAGGCCAGATTTTTGTTGACCTAAACATTTTGGTGGTTATGTTGATATCTTCATGTTGGTTTAGTTGAAAAATGCCCTTACCAGTTTCAATTGATATTTTCTAAATGAAATGTGATGGCTTTTCGGTTGAAATTACTTTCTGCTTAGAAATTCAAAAGAAAAACATTTCACAAATCCTCAAAAACAAACCAAAAAAGGCTGTGAGTCCTAACGGCTTTCCTCCCACTCTTTCAGAGCTGTCAGAAAAGCAACATGAAAAAATTGGGGAAAAGAAAAAAAAAGGAAAGGTTATTATCATGGCCACATTTCTTGCAGCTTACTCAAGCAAAATTCCCAGCAGTTCAAATCCCAAGACCCCCTTTCAGCTTTCAGTTAGACAAGGAATCATCCACTGAAGTTAATGAGAAAGCATCCAAGCTATGAGTGAGAACTAAGAAAGGACTTCAGGACTTGCCTTAATGACTTAAAAAGACCATCCTCTGAGTAAGAAGGTATTTGTAATGAAATGTAAGCCCAAGACACAGCAAAGGCAATTTAGCCTGCTATATTGCTTTTCTTAGTATTACCTTTTATTAATGTTATTGTTGAGCTCGACATACACAACCACTCTCCAGGGGTGAGGAGGCAATAGCTGCTTTCTAATGCAGTTTTTCATTTCTGAGTCCTCAGTTCAAGCCCTTTAGGACACTAATTATCCAAAGTTGTTATCATCTGACAGCTGTCGGTGGCCTCTGCGAAATGAGGTGGTGGTGGCAGCCGTGCTCCTGGTGGGCATGTGTCAGCATCAGACAAACACGGCTACAGATTGCTTGGTATTTTTCTTGGCAGTCTGCACATTTATGGAAACAAACTTGTCTTCTCACTCCTAGTGGGAGCTGCTGCTATTCATATCTCCAAGAAAGGGCTGGATGGCTGAAGAGTGTGTCCCTCCAGCATTAATGCTACAGGACATCACCAGTGATCTTCAGGCTCCAGAGATGTCACCTGAACATGCTTTAGGTGTGCTGACTCCAAGAAGGAAGATTAATTCAGTAGCCAACACACTAACAGGCAATGGGCAACTCTTGGCCACAGACCTATTATGGACCCAAGGGTCCTTGTGTTTGACTTGAACCCATTTAGCCTGTTGTGAGCCAATTAGTTCATAGTCAGGCCACAGCTCAGCTAAACAGACAAGCAGTGGACTTGCCCTTCTTCTCTAATCCATTCTACCACTAAAAAGAAGTATTTTGTTTCCTGAAATGGATCAGGGGACCGTGGTCCTGAAGACAGTCACCAGCTTCAGAGGGAATGGGGCTGTAATCAATACTGCCTCTTAGCCTTATTGCCAAAATTTCCCAATATATCACTCCTCATTCTTCACAGTTAGCTGGGAATAGATCCACCAGACTTTCCTACACCAAATGTGGACAGCTCTTCCTGAATATATGTGAATGTAGTTGGCTCCTGCTTTAGCTTAGCAGCAGTACAGGGACATACAGAACCCCCAGACCAATTGACACCAGCATGCAAATGTGTTGAGGCTAAATCCTACAGGCAGCACCCAAAAGAGAACATTAAATTGGTTTTGGTGGAGCAGAACTAATGAGACCCAGTTCCCCTTGGATTTGTGTCTTCTGCCCTCTAGCCTGTACAATAATTTCTTCCTCATAATCTCCATCCTCAGCAACTCTAAGCTGTCATGTACTGTCTAGCCAGGTGGCTGCTGCCCTCCTGGTGCATACTAGAAACTGGCACTTTGTTTCCTTATGTGGGGCTATAATTCAGAGGTCTCTCCTCCGACAGTTGCCAATTTTCACTCAACTTCTAAGATTTCGGTTATCTTTGAAATTTGAGGTGAGACCATGTCTTTTTCTCACTGTCCCCATGAGACTGAGAATGAGAGATTTCCCAAAGCAAGAGAGGGCAGGCTGATGCTTAGGGTGTCCATCCAGTCAGGTGGATCTCAGTTCTGTTCCCTGCCTTGGGCATGTTTTCCATATTTCATCTTGTTTCTGCTATGCAAGCACTGGAGCTGCACCACTAACAGGAGGTGCCTCAGCAGGCACAGTGGGGTTCAGCCCCCTTTTCCAGAACTATGCCTATGTGACAGAGTTGGAAATTAGAGCTGGGATTAGGGCTTAAGGTGGTTAAAAGCCTTCTCCTAGTGACCCATCATTAGGGCATGAGCCTCCCTCAGAAAAGAAGTGCAAGTATGAGGGTCATCCAGGTACTACTACAGAGTACAGAGTAGAGCATACACAGATATAGGACATAAAAACAAGCAAGGCAAAATGAGTAATAATAAGTAAGTTACTGCCTCCTCTGTTTGTAACACCTCTCCCACTTCATTAGATAGAATTTCACTTCTCTGAATATAATAAACTGAGCCAAAAATTCCTGGCCTAACTCAGTCATGCCACTAGCTTTGATCAGGAACTGAAGGAAAACTAATTTGCTCCTTTTCTAAAACTTGAGCTGGAGGAATAAAATTCAAGAAAAGGGGCAAGAAAAAATATTGTGTAATATAGCATGATTTATGTACATGTCTTAAGCAGATAATTCAGGCTGAATGATGCTTAAAAGGTTATTATAGACTTGCTTCCAGCAATGAAATAGCCTGTACTGCTATAAAATGTCTGCCCAGGGCACTTCAGTGATTTTGGGATTCTCTTTCTAGACTAGTCAGGGGAAATAGCTGAAGTGTCTGATAATGGAACTTTCTCTTTTTTTATGGTGCTAGAACAGCTCTATGCTGTTAGCACGAGGCTGCTGGAGATGAATGAAACATGTATTTTTAAACATGCAATTGTTTTAAAAGTATTAGCTCTTCACGCTGAGATATTGGAAGACTTCCATTAAGCCAACTGGTTACTGTGTGTTTCTTAGACCCACTCTGAACAGAATGTGATGGGTAAAGTCTCTCCCAGGGACTGCCAGTCTATCCATTTATAACAAGCAAAAGCAATTGGAATGTCTTCTTTCCAGACAGAAAATGCTGATTCAAGAAAACCAACTAACCAACTCTCTTGGCAAGAACTCGTTGCTTGTGAGTGACCTGTTGGGAAATGCCTCAGAGCTGCAGGAAAAGCCACTGCTCTTGCAGAGAGACCCAAAAAGGAGAGATGGACTCGTGGATCTGCTGTTGCATCTACCTTGTCAGAGCACCCAGAGTCACCTGTTGGAGAGGGCGTTTTTTATTTCATTTTGGGCAGCTAATTCTGTGCTAAGGAGCAGATGTCACAAACTACTAAAATTATGTTGTGGCACACCAGTCTAGTATGCATTTTATTTCTGCACAGAAAGAGAAAATACTGAAGATGCAGAAAAGTCCCATGGCACAGGACCATCATTTTCCGCTCAGCTCAGATAAAGGGCTTTTAAAAGCCAGCGCTGTTCCTGTCAGACAGAGGCATGGAAACAAGCATAAGATGTTCATTATTAACACTCTGAAGTCCAAAAACTTCACAGACATGGCAGAGGGCTTCTTGTCAGATATAAAAACCAGGATAGCATACAGCTGTAGCCAAAGGAAACTTCATAAATTGAAACACTGGCATATAAAATGTATAGTGCAGGTGTTATTTAGAGACACCATTTTTAAAGGCCCTGTAAAAGCTCTGGCACAATTTTTTAACACCCAAAAGGTGGAATATCCAATTCTCCCCCTCCAGCTTTAGCACTTGGGTTTTGCGTAGATAACATTTGGATAAGTCAAACCGGGAGAGAAACTTCAAGCTTACCTTATAAAATCTAGGGTGTGGAAGAAACATACATAGAGTTCTCCACCATTTTTCCATTTTCCTGATTCAGTCCACACCTTGAAAAGAAAAATGACTGGAGGGTGGGGGCAGCAAGGCAAAAGAACAGCTGTATTTAACTGTTGGCTTTGGTCTGCAGCTCCATTTCCTTGCACACTTTTAAAAGGAATACCTGTGTTTAGTCTAATGGAAAGCGTCTGTCTGAAGGTGCTCAGTGCTCCCATGAACATTTTCACAGACACAGTGCTCAGCCCCATCTGGTTGTGTTACTGGTGATGTCATTTCACACAGCATCAACCCAAACACTGTTGAGGAGATTTTTTTCTTATCTCTTCCTTCAGTTCAAGGAAATGCAAAGTGGCAAATAGCAAACATGCTGTGCCAGAAAAAGATTTCCAGGTTGAAGATTTGTGTGTTTGAAAGGTAAGGCTTTTTGCCCTGACCTGGAAAATTGCCATCTGTAGGTAGATTCATTGAGTTAAGACCCACAGGCCAAGAACATTCAGCTTTTTTAACGTACTTTATGGAGAGATGGTGTTGGGCAGAGGACTGAATTTGCACAGGTTGGTATGGGTCAAGGATGAGAGAAGAGTAAGCAGTAGCAGGAAGACAGAACTGTAAAACTTTAGGGACACTGTCAAAGAGTGAGTTTTCTCTTTGTCACCAACAAATAAAATACTCTGTATTCTTCCCTTGGTCACTGATAGCTTGGGTTTTGCTTCAATAAATAACTTTTAGCAAAGGTAGGCGCCTTTTATGTATCTTTCCTTTAACGCCTCTCCAAAGGCATGGGCTGCTGATGCTGTTCAGGGTCAGATGCACGTTGTTACTTTCATAACATAGTTTCACACACTTGAGCCTTTTCTTTGAAACCTGGGAGCTCCCAAGCTGACTGGAACTGCCAGGTTCCCCTGGCTGAACTACTGGGTACCCACTGGCACAGCCCAAAGGCTGGATGGTGCAAAGTCTTCTTTTCCTAGAGTGGACATCAAATGGCAAGGGATGCACAGTGAGCATATCTCACCAGGCCTGCCCTAGAAAAGCCCTTCCTTTACTAATGAGATATAATACCTGCCCAAAACTTAACGTGAAAGGGACCATGGCCTGGAGCTAGTCCTTGGCACAGCACTTTGCATCTCTCTGTCTCCAGGGGCTAAGGGCACCTTAATCAATTGTGCAGAAAGATGTGCAGAAAGCAGTGAATTACTGCCTGATCTTTCATTTCTTTCACTGGTCATTCACCAGGTTTGACATCAGTGCTGAGCCTGGATGCACTGCAGTCTGACAACCCAGCTGTGCAGGCTGGAAAACTGTGTGTGTGTTGAAAGGCTAACCCCTTTGAGGACATTTCAAGATAAACAGCCACCACTCTCAAAGGCTTTCTGCCATCTCAGAAAAGCACACAGCAAACAAGCCCAGGCAGGTAGCACAGAGGGGAGCAGGGCCTGGCAGCTACATGACAAACAGTCACAAAGCAGCCCCTGCAACCACAAACATCACACTTGAACCAACAGAGAAATCAACCCTGGTGTAAAAGGATTTTCTAGATTCTGCTAAAGGTCAAATGCTGCAAAACTGTCCACAACCAAGCAATGCAAACCTCTGAAGGGGATTTTTTTTCCTGATTAAATGGCCATTTTTCTGCTGCAAGTGCCCCATGGGTGTTAATAAACTCTGTGGTAGTGAAAGACTCAATAGACTTTTAAAAACGAAAAATGAGAGTTTAGTACTTGGCAAGTCCACCTGAGGCTGGACATTTTGAGATGACTTTTTTGTCCTGCATGTATTTTCACCATTCTTCTATCTTTTAAAACTCTTGAGCAATTGAACACTCAGGCTTGCTTCAAGTAAATTTCTTATGTCTGTTTCCTGTTCCCACCATATGTGCCCTGTAGAGGATTCTTCAATTTCTCTCATTCTTGTTTTCTGTCCTTTTAACCTTAAACAAAAAACAAACCCAAAATACAAAACAAAACAAAAAACCCCAAAAAACACCATTATGAAAGGCTATTCTAGAGACACCCTTAACTGTTTTTTTCTAAAATATGTTAATCTCTCCATCAACCAAGTTGTCTTTAGTGGAGAAATCATCCCCCATTAATATTGCATTAAAAACACTGGTTTTCTACATCAAGGGCCAAACTCCACTCTCAGAAACACACACAAAATGTTGCTGAAAGGAATGGCAGTTCCACACAGGAATCCAACTGCAACATCTGGCTCCAGATGTTTTATTTATTTGTAATTTAACATTGCATTATACAATATTCATAATTTTGCTGCTTTCCATTTCAATGGTTGTTATTTGTATGACTTTAAGAGGCTGCCTGAATGTGTTTTTAGTTCTCAAACAGGGAGAAATGAGTACAGCAAAGCAAATCTGCACATATTTTTGGAGGCTCAGAAATCTTTCTGATGAACTACACTCGTCTCAGTGGTGAGGCATGCTGAACCATAGCAATTCCAGGGCAAACCAATTCTGAAAACACTTAGGGTCTATATGAGAGCAGAGTTTCAAAAACAAAGGCAGCTTGCAGGCAAGGACATGTCCGTAAGTTTTAGGAGAGGCAGCTGGTCAGAGAGCACATGGCAAAGTTGTGGCACAGAGGGAGGAGAGGGCTGGTCCCAGTGCAGTGTCTCTTCTCCTCTATGAGTCTGTGTGCCTCTTATCCCCATCGTGGGGATTGGGCTGAAGATGCAGGCACAAAGGCCAGATGTTGAAGGAGAGCATGTGACTTACCCTTCCAGAATTTGAAGAGTTTATAAAATCACTAAAAACTAAGTGAAGCTGCCATCAGTACTTGATTTTGATAACTTATTAAGGCTTTTCTTTGCCCATGTTCAATTAAACTGGAGCCCTCCTGCCTGTTTTCCTGCCTGGTTTTGCTGCCAGAGAATTAATTTTCTTCCTAGTAGCTGGTGTGGTGTTTCGGATTTAGTATGAAAATAATGTTGATAACACACTGCTGTTTTAGTTCTTGCTGAGTGGTGCTCACCCTGAGTCAGGGACTTTTCAGCTTTTCATGCCCCACCAGAATAAAGGCTGGAGGGTCACAAGAAGATGGGAAGGGACACAGCCAGGACAGCTGATCCCAACTGACCCAAGACATATATCATATGATGTCATACTCAGTACATAAACCGGAGGCCACTGGTTGGGAACTGGCTGGGCATTGGTCAATGAGTGGTGAGCAATTCTGTATATTCAATTCTTTTGTCATTATTATTATCACTATTATTATTTTCTTCCTTTTTTTGTCCCATTAAACGCAATCTCAACACAGAAATCACTTTTACTTGTCATTTTTACTCTTCTGATTCTCTCCCCCATCCCATGACAGGGGTGGGGGTGAGCCAGTGGCTTCACAGGGCTTAGTTGCTGAGTGGGGTTAAACCATGACACCTGTAAAGTTAATCCTGCCCATAAAAGAGAAATCATTGTTAATATTTGCAAATCTTATCACTGAAATGGAAATGGTGACCTGTGGGACTGTCCCACTTTTCGAGCAATTGAAGCATTAAGACATAATTTATGCACTTGAGAAGAAATTTCCATATCACAGAGATTGCTTCGTTCCCTGTTATGACTTATGAAGGGTGTTACTAGTAAATGAAACCACAGAGATCTGTATTACGTAAGAACTTGTTTTGACATGTTTAGTGCATCTTATTTATGGTGATAGTCCAAATGTACTGATTTAATGCAACTGAACATTATGACAAGGTTGTCCAGACCGAAAAAAAAAAACAGGCTAAAGAAAGATCATATGATCTTCATTTCACTATGCATCAAAATCCCAGATAGCTGTGACACTTAAGACAAGCTGTCTGTGATGCACTGAGATTAATTGGGGTTTTTTTATAATATTGATGTGAAAGATGAAGATGGACTGTTGGGGAAGGAGGGGACAGAGCAGGGAGAAGGGGAGGGAAAGAGGGGAAAGAGAGTGGCAAGGAAAGGAAGGGAGGAAGGGGGGAAGGGGGGAAAGGCAGGAAAGGGGGAAGG